>VWZG01003866.1:28172-39382 GCA_013396735.1 Grallaria varia
ATCAGTGTTCTAATCTTAAAACAGTTTTTCACAATTTGCACATTAAAAGCTTTTAATCACTGCTATTAAAAATACAAAGAGTGAAGGAAATTTAGTAATTTAGGTACATGATTTATAACCCACAAAAGAGCCTTTTCCATTAGCACAGCTGAAGTACTTAGCAATATTTCAATATACTCAAAGACTTAATATTCAGTGTAATATTCTATATAAATAGCAAAAAAATGCTATTACTTTCTTTAAATTAAAGTATTATGTTAAAAGCTCTCCCTAATACAAAAGAGAAATCCTAAAAACTGACACAAACAGGAATCAATGAGGCAACTTGGTTCTGGGTTATAAGATGCCACTTGCTAATTTCAGTAAAAATAAATCTTGCAGAAAATTGCACTGACTCCACTCCTCAAAAAAAAACACAAAAGTCTTCTAGTTGAAAGCACACCTATGCATCTTCCAATTACAGAATCACATTTCTTCAGTATTATCACGGATATACAACTGACATTACTTTCAACATTTGTGTTTCTTAGTTTTCTCTCCTCTTTCACCAAATCTGCAATACCTATTCAGTAATACAGATCATTTACTGTACTATGAGACACTCTTGTGGTACATTAAGGAATGAAGTGATTGGCCAATTGTAAACGGACAAAGAGATTCAAACTGGGAAAGCATCCACTGCAAGTAAGCTTTGAGAATATTCAGCATTTCTGAATATTTTATTAAAATGCAAGTGGGAGACAACTGCAGCATTCATTCTCACTGAAATGCTGCTGTATCTCACACATCATTTGACAGAAACTAAACAACAGCAATGATGGAATTGCAAGTGAATTCGTGTCTTTACTGGCTAGAGTACACATTAATACCACATCACACTATAAACTGAGTGCAACTTCACTGCAAATTATCTTATGTTAAAAAGGGTATTTCTGCACTAAAAATAGATATTTGATAGTCTAACATATCAGACAAATACTGTGAATATAGTTTTAGGCTAAATATTAAAATACTTTCTAATAACAATAGTGTTTCTTTACTATCTAGTCACATGTCTTTGTATTAGCCACAAATTTTTAAATTCTGGAGAAAGACAAAAGCAAAAAATAAGTCTGCTTCGCACCACTAAGTCTTTTCTATATTGATTAATTAACATCTCTAAATGTTGTAGAACAGGATTTTATGCCTCTCTTCCTGTTATGTTTACATACGCATAATTGTTGACTACCTAGTCACTAGACCTAACTGACTTTTGAGGAGTTAGTCTAATCTCATAAGGATAAAAATTACTTAGTAGTTCTACTAGTAAAGAGTGACAAACCATTCTATTTAACCTGAATATCATTATCTGTAAACGTGGTTCTTGGAGAAGAATTACAATTTCATTAAATCTGTATGAATTTTCCCCCCCCAAAGACTCAATATAAATATTTCCCTGAGTAAACAGTAAAATCCAACTGATGGTTAAGGAATAAGCCTTAGCTTCAGAGACTGGATTCTCATAAGCACCAAGACCTATATAGATAGTCCAGAACAAACATCAAGAGTGGTACAAATTAAGCAATTTTTTGTTATTATTTTTAAGGAAGTTAATTGTAATATAATTTCCATTTCACCCTAAAGGTTGGCATGAGTTCTGGCAAAATGAATCACATAATTTTTTTTATGGCAAATCAGAGGCACATTAGATCCTTAACACAAGAAATGCTTTGTCCTTAATTTCTCTTACTCTTTTCATACTGACTTATTTTTGCCACTGTCGTTTCAGGAAGGCTTTTATTTAGTCACAAATATGCTCTGTACTTTAAATTTTGGTCCATACTCTCATACAGGTTCTCAGCAGTAGTACCCTAAGGATCAGAACTCTCCAATTCAGCGCATGTGAGTATCCTGTTCTCAAAAACCTATTTTTTGTTCAAGTGGTTGAGGTTCTTTCTATTTATTATAAAGAATACATCTGCACACCTCAGCTTACCTTGCAGTTTGTCCCCACTTGCTCACTATCTCTTCCATTATTCTGCTGACTAAGGAAGACTCACAGGTGCATTCTGAGAGTCAACTGGTATCAGAAAATGGATTCTATCAACGCCTTTTTCAAGTTTGACCATGTCCAGTCCTCCATTTATCACTACTGTTTCTCTTCTGTAGAGCAATAAAAGAGCAATTCAGTTCATCCTACTGGATTAGTACTGAAAATAAACTTTCTCTTTTGGCTTTTTGCAGTTAAGATGATCTAGACTGGTTTGGTTTTAGCTACAACTGTCCATGTTTGTTCCTTTTCAAAACAGTATTATATATCTGCCAAGATTTTTCCTGCAATGTGAAACTGCGCCTTGGATCCCAGTTTCTCTTCATTCATTCCAGCTAAATCTACCTTCCATTTTGTCAGCTTTGGCAGCAGCTGTGATTCAAAGAATCTTGCTGAGCACTTGACATGCTTTTTCCATCTTCCCACTGTTTCAAATAGGTGACCCAATACTTCTCAAGATCTTATACTAAAATGTCAGCAACAAATCCCAAAATTCTGCTTCACGTATATCAATTACATGGTAGCCAAATTTTAAGTGCCACAAGGCGTTACACCACAGAGTCTAGGAACTGCTAAGATAAGCAGTCACTCTAAGCCGGCTCTTTCTAGCTTGTTACCCTTGACAGCTATACATATGCATTTACAATTCCAGAAAAAGTCAGATTGCACAGCAGGAAACATTTAGTCTTTACAATTGTTACACTGAGTAATAGAGCAGATAAAATTTCTAAGTTTCATTACTCAGGTGATGACAGGTGAGTGAGGTTGTAGAACTATCTTGTGAAAGAAAAAGAAAAGTAGAGCCCCACTAACTTGTAAAAACAGGGCGAGTAGGGCAGCAAAGCCATAAAACAGAAATACAAAGTTGTTAAAAGCCACAGGATATGCTGTCCAGTGCCTTCATTCTCTTAAATTTAAATGACATTGAAAGCAACAAATTGATCCAGAAGAAGAATCTATCTGAAAACACAACTATTGTTTCACTATAAATATTTAACTATTGTGCCAGACAAGAACAATACTGCAAACACATCCTGCCTTACTAGGTAAGTTTTCAGAATGCTGAACTAGATTATACCCTATGTAAAAAAGAGTATTTAGTTAAAGTTCTGATTCAATCCCCCCCCCAAAATCCTACATTTCAGGCCAAATAAATTCTCTCAATTATTACATAACTTTCAGAACCTGATTGCTCTTAATGGGAGGGTCCCCATCTACAGGTCATTTATAATATGCATGTCCTTCATGGTGATGCTTGTTTCTTAAAACATATTGCTAGAGCCTTGTTAAAACATCTGTTAGGAAATTATCAAAGCAATATATTTACAGACCAGAAAAATGTATTCAGAAGGAAGAAACTGTATGAGCAATTTATCCTGTTAAGACCACACAGAGGAGAACAGCAGTCCACAATGTTTCACAAACGTTCACCTGAAGTAATCAACTTACTTTTTTTAACTACAACTCCACTTTAATTACAAAAATAAATTATGTATTAGGTAAGGCCAGGTCATATTTACACAAAGTCAGTAGGTAAAGAAGAGTATGTAATCTTAATGGGTAAGGAAGGAAAATGCGTAACCACTTTTTGCACATGAATAAATTAAAATATTGTTCCAGTTGAACCAGATCATACGCAAAAAGAACCAAAAGCTCTGCCAAATATACAGCTAGAGTCTCCGTGGCACACCAGTGTCTACCCAAGTACTATCTAACAGATGCCTAATTGGACATCACTGCTCCATTAACACAATCTTCTTGATATTTTTGGGGTTTTTTCACAAATGAATTGTCCTTGAAATGAATTTTCTCTGAAACAAGCCATTCACTGAAAAACTAAATGGTAGATTTTTTAAAGGATGAAAACTAGTGCTCATAGAAATTTAAATGCTAATAATTTTCATCAACAGTAACTTTGAAGGTTTGCCAAATAAGGTTTGTGAAATATTTCTTGCATGTAAATTATTTCTCTCAGCTCACAATGAAAAAAGGCTACAATAAAAGCAGTGTTGTAATGAAGATTTTATTACATTCAAATGTAGTGTTACCTTTAGTCAGACATAAATGCTTGCAACAGTAGATTAGAAATTCATCAAAAGCACTTCATGCATGAACACATAGAAAAACTAAAAAGGAGGTAAAACCCCATGAAAATAGGCTTGTAGCAGATGTATACCGTTTTATAACTACTATGTGATACAAACATAAGCAAATTAATTCATGCAGGATCCTTGCTTATATAGAGACAAATATATTTAAGCTCTTAAAGTGAGTATTTTCCATTAAATAAACAAAATTATTAGACTGAGCAGGGACATTGTGATGACCTTATTTAGCTTGCATTTTAAGTTCCAAACCCATTTTTCTATTCTGTTGGTGTTTATGGTTTGGGACTTACGAAACTGAGCAGACTTTTTTTGATCCCTGGATACATAAAAATAATATCTATCTCCTCTAAGATTTTACAGATTCACACTGTGAAAACATTCTCTAGTAGAAATCAATAAAGGAACACTCATCGCTTCTAAAACATGAAACCTTCAAAGGCTTTTCCTACCAGTGCTGAATAATGGGATTGAAGTTCTTTTGTTAGCCTGAATATACTGTCATATTTTCATCAAACATGAAATCACTGCAGACTGATACTACATTTTGTGTAGAAATCATCTATTAAAAAAACCCAAAACAATTGTTTGAAAGAAAAAGGTAAAGGTGAACTAGAGGAACTACACTGTTCAGGCACATCAGCCTCCTGTTTTGGAGCTGACAGGAAACAATAGTCTGTGTGTAGGAGGTTAAGAAACAGTCACCTAATAATAGCACATACTACAACTTTGTCATAAAGAATAAAATTAGGTTAAAATAAATTAAAATTAAGTTATAATTAATACTGTCTTTAGGTAGATGCTTACATGTGCTGTAACAAACTCTCCAATAATATCCTTTCACTATCGAACAAGTATTTCCTAAGTGAAAATACAAATCCAAGTACCCTATGTAGTAACAAAAGTTACAATCCTATCTGAAGAATGATCTGCTGTTGCTGATGACTCTGACATAGCTAGATTAGGGCACTAATGTCACAGTCATTCAATAATTCATAATTAATAATTAATTCAAGGGAGAATTCATCCTAAGAAATTGTGAAAGGAGAAAAAGAGGAAAAGATGCCATGATTTTTAGCTTCAAAAGGAGTCAAACTACGAAACAAATGCTATTGTCTAACCACTAGTATGCTAATGTCCTCTTTGGGCTTTCTATTTTTTGTTTGCCACATATACATGGAGTATGGATACAACAGGTTTTGGGAGTTATTTATATCCCACTTCTTTAATTACATTTAACAGTCTGAACTACCCATGAACAATCCTATCCATGACACAACATTAGAAAAAGTAAATTAAGTTTAATTAATTTTCACTAAATTGGGTCTGTTTAGCCATGACAGTAATTGGTAAGTGATCTCCCTGTTTTTAACTCAATACGCAAGCTTTTCTATTTTATCTGGCAGCCAGCCAAGCTCAATGTACCACAGATGTATATTCAATCACCAATTCTTATATATCCATCTCTAAATAATAAATATGGTTTGACATGAATATCTAAAAAGGATAAGAGCAGATATTCTATTTGCTAAGAACAGAAACAACTAATATAGTTACTACCAATGCAAATGCACCAAATATACCATCCATTCCTTCCATGTGAAGATGACATATGGAAATTGCAAGATATCACTGACATTTCAATGTGTTGGTTGCTGTTCCTTGCAAATGCTCATAACTTATTCCTGCCATCTTCAGAAAGAAACTTTTTTTCTTTTTTTGTTCTACATGCACCTGCTTCCAGAGGTAGTTACAGTGACACTGCAAGGCAACCAAACTCAAACACAGTGCAAGCTTTACTTCTACTTGTACACAATTACACTAAAAGGTAACTCAGGTTATTCAGTGCTGTATTATAGCAGAAGTTACTAAAATATATTGTTGGCAGTCTGACAGGTTTGTAATAATAAGATTCTACAAGACGTACAGTTTGGAGCTACTCCTGAAAAATCCTCCACCAGAGGAGGAAAGTATGAGAATCCTGGGCTCCACCTAATCCTTCAGGTGGATGACTGCAAGTCCTCTTGCTTATGCTGGGTAGAATGCGTCAGGTCAAATACAGAGCTAAAGTGATTTATATTGTTAATTTGATCTTGCTAGCATTTACTCTCTTTTGTGGTTTAAAATATTTGAGACTTAGTTTGCACTACAGCAGCTTACGCCTTGATGATTTTTCTTGGAGTATACAAGGGAGGAAAAAAAAATTAGAGAGAACTATATTGACCTTTTCAAGACAAGTGCCAACAGATATAATACTCCCACAGAAGTGCTTTATTTCTAAATAATCGAGTCTGGCAGGAGCCCTGGTGTGATGGGATCAGACACTGTCATCTCCAATAAGATTAGAATGAAAATCTGCCCTTGTTGTTAAAAAAAAAAAAAAAAAAAAAAAGCGATCATGTAATCGTTCTCTCTCGAGTTTACTAAATCAGTTCCCTTTAATATCTAAAAAAGAAGGAAGAGTACATTTCTAATTTTTTCATGCCATCTCCCATTAACTGCAGTTGTTATCCACATATTGCTAAAAATAATTAAGAATTTACAAGTGCTTTCTTGTACGTTTGATATGCAATTTCTAATCCTCATTTGGAATTTAAACATGAAAGTCATTGGATCAAGTCAATTGAACTTACTAATAGGATACTTATAAATGCAGAACATTAATTGTAAAGCACACATTTCATAAAACAACTACCTTTCTTCTATTTTGCGTAGATGAGACAAATTGTCATTTTGGATTGAAATGCTTCCAAAGATTTCTTTTTGGTTAGAGGTTGCTTTCTTGCGTACTCTATACAACCTCCTAAGTCTTGCAATCACCTTGGCAAGACTCTTCAAGCACCCAGATTACTGTAAGCAAACATGTACCTGGTTCTCTCTCAAGTTACCCTGAAGACATTATGCTCAACTACTAGAGTCTCACTACATTAATTATACTTATTCACAGACTTCAGCAACTTATTGCTATAGTCTTCTCCATACCAGTACTCTTCAAAATATCTCCACAAACCAAGAACATTTATTATACATTTCATTACTTTTTTTCCTTTTATAAAGTGACAAGACCAAGCACTTGCATATTAAAATTTACCCTATTTCAGTATTGTAAGTCTCAAACATAGTAGCTTGAAGCTACTCCAAGCAACCAGGCACTCATATCCATGATTAAGAACCAAGAACTGCAATAACAGATGTCACTTGAAAAGACACTATGCCAGCCTTACTACTTCTTATACTCCATTCTGCTCATTCTCCAAAAGACAAAGCTCCTTCCTACAAATACATCCTTTCCTATTTCTTTTGGACCTTTTACCCCTAAATTTTTCTAATGTTCTTTAAACCTGTTAACTTTGAAAGTTGTCTCCAAGCGGTCCCACTAACTCCTTAGCTAACTTCTTTTACAAAAAATTAAATGCACATTTCAATATTAGCTGAATGACCTTTTGCAAGAAATTAATGGATTCAAATGAGTATGTAAGGAATAGCCTGCTTACATTTATCTAGGTATATTTAATGAGTTTTCCCATTATTGTCATACTTCCACATTTTTAATGCTAACTTTTTTCTCGCAATACTGTCTTGAACTTTCCTGCCAGGTCACACGTGGGTTTTTCCCCTTAGATTTAGCTGATGGTGTTTCCTTCTGAATTACAATACAAAGTTTACTCAAACCTTTGATGTAGTTAAATCTCCCACTTTATTATCACAAAATTTTTAGCTTCTCTAATCTTAACATTTTCTCATCATATACATCCTGTGGCCCAAGAGCTAATAATAGAATATATTATATTATTAGAAGGTATTTCCATGCACAAGGTTTTGCACAGTGGGCTTCTTTTACCTCCACAAGATTTTCACGATGCTACAGTTCATACTGTCATTTACGCAAAGGGTCACTTCCCTTGCCTGTATGTCTAGTAATTCCAGCAAAGTTAGCAGTATGTTAGCATCACAGACGAGTGATTATTCTTCTGTGAGGCTTCCAATGCATTTATTATAAAGTCATTCAGTAATGAGCATTTGTGTTTGTTCATCTTGTCTTTTAGGCTTAAGAGAATATAAAAACACATGTAAGGTTTGCTCCAGCTCTGCTATTCAGTATTTCATATATCAGCTAACTTTAAGTCATATATTCAGGTCAATGTTTTCAAAAATTATAGTAAGAGATTCCTTTGATATCATTGTTGCCAGAAAGGCTTTACACAGATACTCTTCACTGGTCTGCAACCATGAGGATAACCTTGATAAATCTTAAGTATTCCTTATTATTTCTTTCTCTTTCATTTCTCTTCTATCCACCCTTCATACCAACCCTTCTTTTTGTCTTTAAAAAGAAAATGTATTAGATAACCAAAGACAATTCATGCTAACCATTCACATTCATCACATCTTTTCAGAACTCATCAATTACTTTTCTCTTACCTCAGCCAGTGAGAAGTCATGGAGCTGTCAGAGGTACACAAAAACAACTTCCCTCGGATAACAAACTCAGACTAACTTTAATTCACAACTAAAACCAATGGCCAAAACAAACACACAACAGGGGTAACCACACCGACACCCCAGTGACATTTAACAGGTTACGGGTTCACTGTACCAGTTGGACAAGAACGATGACTCACAGAACGTACTCACACACATACAGAGGCCTCTCGCTCAGGGTTGGGTCGCTCCACCCAAAGGACCCAAGGATCACTCACAGAGATCCAGTAGAAAAACAGTCACTCACCCGGGGGTCTTGCGAGGGCACTGAATCCCAAGAAGCCTCCTTGGGTGACATGTCAGCCCTCACGGCAATGTCCTCTCACAGACCTGCTGTTCTAAGAAAAACCACACCTAGAAGGTTTCAGGAGGGGCCCCCATATATAACAGGGTTATGTTGAAGCTCATGGCCATACATGGTCATGGTCCAGAGGCCTGGTCTCTGGGCCAAGGCCTCTTCTTGGCTGGGGGTCTTGATGCTGGCCAAAGGGTCTCACCCTTTTCTTTCCTGTCTCTGGTTGGGATGTAAGTGCTGCAGCCACGGGGCACTGCTGCGCAACACAAAAGGCTGACAGGGGTGTGGACTGCTCCAGCCACAGCAGCAAACCTTACTCTGCACATCCATTAAAGCAGTTATTTCCTTTTATTCTTTCACCTGCTGACAAAAATCTAATGATTTCAGGCTTCCATAATCTTTTGGTTGGTTGGTTGGTTTTTAGGGACTCTCACAATGAACTCTCATATTTTCTTGCAAGTATATTAAATGTATGTACATTTTTCAGTCACATTCAAATCTTTTCTCAAGTGTTCACACTGAAAATATCCAGCCACAAACTGACCTGTACTGACAGATTCTGAAATAAAATTCTCCCTACATTCCCATCTATATGGTTTTATGACAAAAGAGTTGGTTTTCCATTATGTCCTTGACTACTTCTTCCCTATCTATAATCTTAGATTTCTTTAAGATTACAAATCTCTTCTGAGACCAGAATAAATTCTGAGTCAATGAATAAATCACATTTCATCTTCAATAAATTGCTACAAGAATACCATCAACAATTGATGTTTTGATAATTCTGAGTGTGTAGCTCAAGGCTGTATTTTTATAAAACATGTTGCTTTCACAAAATGGTTCAACTTTTGGAAGGAAAACACTCTATATCACCCATAGCCCTTACCTGGACTTACCATTATCACCACCACCAAGCAGCACAATGAAAACATTTCATCCAGTAAATTACAAAAAGTCTTGCCAGGACCAGGTCAAAGTGATTATTTCCCTCTACTCCCCTTCTCAGGGAGATACTTCCCTACTCTCAGGGAGAAGTATCTGGAATACTTTATCAGTATGGAGTTCCCCACTTCAAGAAAAATACAGGTATTTTGAGACGAGTATAGTGGAAAATCAAGATGGTTAGAGGGCTGAAATATAAGATGCAGACAGAAAAGCTGAAAGAGTTGTCAGTCTTGAGAAGGATAATAAAGGGCAAGAGAACTCTTACTGTTGTCTCAAATGACCTGACAGAAGGCTACAAGAGGGAACTAGAATTCTTGGAGGTGCACAACAAGGAACAGAAAATAGGCACAAGTTGCAACAAAACATGTTACAATAAGATGTTATGAAAAAGAAATTCATGACAATGACAAGTATGGAAACAGACTGTCCATTCATACCTCTCCATCTTTAGGAATATCTCAATCTCAGCTGGACAAAGTCCCAAGCAACATGAACTAGATTGGTCCCTTTACAAAAAGTTGTTGGATCGGACAACCTTCAGAGGTTCCTTCTAGACTCTGACATGTCTCTGGACATACTCAACAAAAGTTTCCTACAGTCTGAAGACAGGCCCTCTTTTATTTTTTTATTCTTGCAGTAGTATTTCTTTCATACCATCTTCAATTTTTCAATTGCTTCAATGCCCCTTCAGAATCAACATCATTTATAACTCCTACACAAACATCTGCCAAAGCTTCAAATCTATTCTATACTGTTCTGTACTCCTTTTTGTAGCAGAAATCCCTGAATGGATTATTTACATAGACATAAGACTTCCTTTTCTAGATCAACATTGAAATACTTTTGGCACATTAGCTGGCAAAATGCAACAACTGAACATTTAAATACTTCAATCCAATTTTGCTTAATGAGAAAAAAATTGACTTAAAAGCATCATTGAACATTCTGGTCCCTGCTTCCACAACTAGTACCTCTTCTTATGCAATGATTTCAATGAAAAAAGTGCATAAGCAGACCCTTCAGCAGAGTGGAAACCAGCTCATTTGTTGCATGTCATCATTTGGCTAAAGAATCATTTTCAGTTTCTCATCTTTCTAGGTTTAGACACAAAGCTTTAGAAATACTCGAGGACTGTTCCCATCTTGAGTATAGTGAATAGCTTGCTGATTCTACTTTAGAATAAATCTCTTCAAGGCTGAAGAAAACAAGATGTCTCTAATTTCTTTGGTAAGTTTTGGTATAATTGGTAAGTTATATATAAACTACAAAGAAGTATCTCCTCTCTCCATGGTCATGAGAAAAAAAGCAGTTACTTTGCTGACCTCTGTACTAGAATTCATGCTGTCAACGAGAG
>VWZG01003866.1:39506-83882 GCA_013396735.1 Grallaria varia
AGAATTCATGCTGTCAACGAGAGACAGAGAGGTATCTGTTCCTGTCTCCTAACGTGCTTAAGCATTTATGTAAAGTTCTATAAAACACTCACTTGAACAAAGATGAAATTCAGTTCTACGTTGCTCTTTAGACACCTACTTGCTGCTCTAACTAAAATCTTTAGTGTCTCGACTTCACTTGAAAAATTAAGATGATACTACATTTGTATCATTCATGTGAGATGACAGATTTCAAAATTTAAAATTAAAAAAATTAAACAGTAAGCCTCACCTGTAAAAAAGTAAATAAACTTTTCCCTGCAGACTACAGCCTTTAAATCACCCATGCCACACACACATATTTGGTATAAAAGTGCACTTCACCGACTTTTCAACTGTAGATCCAGTAACTCTCTTCTATTAGGTTTTGTCAAAACAATGTATTGCGTTCACTCAAATTTTGAGGGATGTTAATCTTGTTAACTCTAATGTTCTTGCTGTCTGTGGAGACTCACAATCCTCTTCTGAGACATTAACATGTTTGGCCTGAACATCATCTTGTCTCCCAAATTTTACTGTTTAATTACACAGAGGAGACTATTTCCTCCAGTGACTTTTAAACCTTCCAACCTATTAATTCAGGGAACATTCTTGGGAATTCTCCTAACATTAATTAGCTTCAATACTTACTATAATAGATTCAAGCAAACATGTCTATGGTCTGTGAGGTTTTCTTGCCTTTTATCTTTGTACAACATTCTTAATATTATTAAGTATCAACATTGATAAACTGTAATACTTACATCAGTAGAAGTACTACTAGAGCACAAAAAGCCTTCTTTGACAAGAGCAGAATAAAGTTCTTGGTTACGGTAAAAAAATATTGAATAATACACACCAGAGCATATCTCAAAATAGGATAAATTTGAGACTGTCATGCACTATATTAATTAAAATACCAACGTAACATTTTTTTTTAAAAATCTAAAAATAAAATAACGCCTTTCCAATTTTCAAAGAAATTAATCATTACAGACCTTTGGCTGACCCAGAGTAAGACTGATACCAAAAAAAGGGGGGAGAAAAAAATGGTGTCAAGAAATAATAGTAGAAATATAGGCATTTATATATGGGACAAAATAACCTGAACTATTAGTGAAACAACCTACTTTCAGGAAGAGAGAAAAGGTTTAAAGCCAGGAATACTTTCAAATATTTTGTGCCACCACAATGGTTTAAAAGCTGAAGAAGCTAAGCAAGTATAAAAGGAGATCTGTGTTGCCACAGGTTTCTCAGAAAGCAAAAAAATTCACTAAGATACTCTCCTACTTCATGGAACCAAAACACATTAATTATCATATGGATTCTGAGCCTAAACACATCATCTTCTGGCCTCTAGATTAGATTGCAGTACTTTATGAAGGTATTCTGACAAAATTTTCTAAATATTTTTTTCAAATGCGACTAAATAAAAGCCTGTATTATTCCAAAACACTTCTTCGGAGTTTTTTGTGACATTTTCCTACAGGCCATTCTTTAAGAAAAATAGTTCAGTATTACTGCTTTAAGTAGTCCAGGATTTTCAAACTTTCTTCTTCTTGCATTCCACTTAAAAACCAGAACATTATGTTATATTCTGAGGTTTATTCATATATTTATTTAAGCTCCAAGAATTTTAAAGATCTCTCCAGAGGCTGAAAATTAAATTTGTCAACTACTCACCCCTTTTTTGGCAAGAAAATATAAGTTCCAATTTGCAAAGCATGTCAGCATTCTCATACTTGTCCTCTTCTGCTTTAACCCAAAAACAGGATTCTGTCATCTCCTGAGGCCTGATCTACAAGCAGGAGACAAAACAGTATTTTATTAATGTAATTATTTTGATATTATGCAGCAACTGTGTTCTATAGAGTCTAAAGGAAATAGTTAAGAGCCCTGTAAAACACGTAAAGTTTCAGTATATAACTCATCTCTAGATTTGTTAATATATTTCTCAATGAAAATAATAATGCTTAAAATAAGTGCTTATGAACAAACTGATTCTAAAAATGCTGACAACATACTCTGTTATCCAAGGTCTAAATGTAGCAAATTACCTTTGGTCTAGATGGAAAATTTGGGTAAATTTTAAATAGTCTCTGAACACAACTGGCTGAGCTAGGTATTTGGTACCTTACTTTTTAGAATGTAGCTTTGATAACTTCATAAAATTATGAAAATCTCTTTACTGACTTGTTTTGGTCTAAATAATCCTAGTTTCCAAACTCAGTAGATTGATAGTCCTGGTACACTTGATCCTGTCACAATGGAAAAGTAAAAAAACTCACAAACTGACTATATTTTGTCAGCCATTAAATTTACATATGTACATTTATAATAAGGACACATGGAGAGATCTGTGCTGCTTCTTTCCACAGTCCAGGCTAGATAGGTGCAAGACACTTGTTTCAAAACTATAACTATCAGTACAGTGCAGTGACTGGTCCAATGAGAAGAGTCTGCTAAAAGACAAGGCATAGTAGGACCCTGGAAGCATGCTGGCATCAAAGTAGTATTACTCTAAACAAGAGCTGACTTTTCCAGGCACCTCATAAAGTCGACAGATACTTGCCCATATGAGTCATGGGTCAATGAAACACAGTTTTTAGAAGACAATAAAAATCTAGAGGCAAGAAAGTATTCATATCTTACAAAATTTTAATTAATATAGTATTGATTGCTTATCTAGTCTTACTCCTGACAATTCATTTACCGTAAGTTCAATGTCAGATTTTACATGAAGCATTTGCCATTAATCAATATACTACCTTGGACCAGTTGAGTCTTTTCATGGTAACCTCAGGTCTGAATTCTTTCTTAGGCTTCATTCCAAATGGCAAAGAACATGAAGGCGGGGACCACTGTATTCCAGGCAGGCCTGGTAGAGGCGGTGGTGGAGGAGCACCACCAAAAGCCAGAGGAGCTCCCAAGCCACTCAGAAGTGGTGGAGGAGGAGGGAGAGGCGGTGGTGGTGGAATTGCTCCATTAGAAGGCAGTGGTGGAGGAGGAGGCGGTGGAAGTTGATGTGGTCCTGCACCTTCCAGTGGAAAAACAGATGCGTCTCCACATGTTGACGGCAGAAAACCAGGTGGCAAAGAGCCATACTGATAAGGAAAATATTCTTACTTAGTTTCACATTTTTACCAACAACATGCTATAACAATCATAGTTTATAGATTAAATCCAGGAAGCCAGTTGAAAGTCAGTGCCATTTTTCTTGTAGAGAACAAAGAAATATGAATGACAATGAGGCCAACGTGCTTTCGATTTCATAATTGAAGTCTCAATATTTGAAGTGAACATTCAGACCTGAGGATGCACACCAAAAGCGACAAACTGAAATGTTGTATCCCAACTGTCATATTTCACTGACCATGATCTAAGAAAGGGTCTGATAGGTTTCTTTGTGAGATTTTATCTACACTACTATGGTTTAGCTTAAATTTTAAAAAGTAACATCCCAGTCTCTATAGTTCTTACTTATCCTACAGATTACAGGGGAACATTGCAAGGACATAATAGCAGAACCTGAAAAGTAATTCTGTTGAAAAACAGGTATCTTCCAATATAGGAGCATTCTGATTCCACACAATTGAAAACACAAAGCAATGATGGAAAAAAAATCCTTCCAGAAAATAAAGCTGCCTTACACACCAGCTTCTTACTCTATACAGTACGGACATCTATACTGTATCAAGATAGGATTGTTAAGTCTAAAAAAAACATTCGTTTCTACTATTTGAAGAACTTCTATCATAGGCCTTCGAACATAAATAAATAGGTATCTGACAAAAGCAACAAAAGAATAAGGAATATTGATCTCCTGGTGATAGCACTAATTACCTTTTCAACTAACTATGAGCTGCAATAGTCCTTTTTATTTTTAAAACATATGGAGGGAACTACAATAAGCAAAGGATTTAATATTTCTAGAACAAAATACCTGAATATCAATAAATACAAATAAATGCATGCACAAACATACTACTGTTTTGAATTTCTGAACATAAGCACAACATAAGTTTACACTGACAAGTAGACACTGAACAATTAGGCTCTAGTAATGAAGGAAATACACAAACACATACCAAATACAAGAAAAGAGTAAAGGAACAAGACCAGCAGAAAAACAGTCATTAGAGGTAGAAGTTGACATGCTAAGTCGCAACTGATGCCATATGGAAGCCAGTTTCCTCTTTAGACAGATTTAAGAGCACTAAGTTGCAGCAATCAATTATTTGATGTTTACAAAATTGTTCACACATCCCATTAAAAACAGTGGGATAATTCATGGTATGACAGTGAGCATAATCATATGCTACGCTCTGCAAGTAAAAAAGGTTATATTTAATACAGTGAACAACAGAGAAAGTAAAATAGGAGAGAAAGCCAATTTCACTTATGAAAACTATGTAAGTACGCAATTAAGATGCATACACAAAAATACTTTCTTTCTTAATGAATTAGATACAACTCTTACTATATCTGGTTTTTCAGAATGCAACAATTCCTATAATTGCTGTTTTTAAATGTTTGACCAGAAACCTGAATTGGAAGGACATTTTTAAACAGACCAAAGAAGAGCTAAATTAATTTTCCTCACTAAGAAAATTAAAGAAGCTAATAAGTATAAAAAAACCCCTCAAAAGTAGTTAAAAACATAGCATCACAAAACCACCTATATGCATGTCTTCCCGATACTGTCTTTCTTTAGCCATTTTCAGACTGTGCTTCTTATTCCAGGAAATAAGACACAGGGAAAGTCACTGGGTCACACAGTCTTACACAGATTTAAGAGCTGAAGCAGCTACAAGTTAAGTCAAATAATACTCTCAAAAATTTGCACTGTTCCTCTTCATCACATTTTAAAATATCTATCTATGCTTGAAAATTGAAAAATTATCAGGAAATATTCTTATCCAGCTACAGCTTATTTCTTTCACTGCTGGATATCCATGGTAAGGCTTCAGCAAAGCAAACTGCATAATGAGCAATTTCCTGTGGAGGGATAAAGATCACAATGATGAATGCTAATCTAAAAGCATTATTAAAGACTTATTACCCTATGTGGTTAATTACTTTGGAAATATATGACACTGAAAGCAAAACTGAAATAAAATATAAGAAACTAGTTTAATTAACCGAGCTCAGGCATAAAAGGATCATCTGGGAACTCACACAGATAATTACTGTCACATTACAATTATTTTTATAAAACAGAAATAAAGGAAATCAACATTCAATAATAATCGATGACAAAGATTCTTTGAAAAAAAACCCTCAACTGTACTATCAAAATCTGCAGAAGATGCAAAGTGAAGTCCCTCTCAATACTTGATACATTGATTTAAACTCCTTTATACCTGTGATTTAAAAGCTTGTAATTCTGTCTCAAGTTCATTGATTCTTTCTTCTTTTTTTTGTAGTAGGGCCTGGGTCTCCTGATGAGCTACAAAATCTTTTTCAAACTAAGAAAAAAGAAAAAGAAATAAAATTGTTGGTACCAGCCAGTTCTGCACAGTTTCTTTAAATTTCAGCTTTTTCTTTTCTTTTCTTTTCTTTTCTTTTCTTTTCTTTTCTTTTCTTTTTCTTTTTCTTTTTTCTTTTCTTTTTCTTTTTGTGCTTGCTCAAACTCACATGGTAACAATACTAAGGACAAATACAACACATCTGCTATTTTACTTTCATGTATCTGTGAGTGGAAGTACCATCTGTATCACCACTACTAGGTTTTTACTAAAGAAACAGCATAAAGTATAAAGTTGGTGTTACACATAATAGCTTAAAAAACATGGAGGTACATTAATAGAGAGTCTGTAGATACAAATGAGTCCATTTTTTTTCACCCACTGCTTATCTTGTGATAACTTTTCAAATAAAGTATACGATTGATTTTTGGAAGAGTTATACATGAAACCTTAAAATAAATGGTAGAAAGACTCTCAGGTAAGGTAAGCTACATTACACCACTTTGCTTCGTAGTCCACAAGGAACATCCAAATTCCCATATTAACACAGAAGTAATAGTAATTTCAAGTTAAAAACTATGACACGTTCAGTTACACCATTCATGAATCTTTAAAGTAAGCCCCTGTGTCTACCTTACAATCACATAACATAGAAATTACTTACTTTTCTGGAAAGTTCAGAAGCCCTCTCTTCACATTCTTCTAATCTTGCTTTATCTACACAAATATCTTCAAAAAAAATCAACAAACACACTTACACATATACATGGAACATAAGATTCTTAATTGCACTTAGAATTTGATCTTGGATTTTGGAACATATAAAGAAGCATGATACTCTAATCATTTCCAAACATAGTACTTACCTAGTAAGTGGCTGAAATCTACATCTAATCTTTTACGATATGTGAAGTCTGGGTCAGTTCCATTTCGATGTAAGACTATCTGTGACACACACTCTTCAATTAATTTGAAATACTGTGGACTAAAGACAGAGATGAGCTATTTTACAGTGTATTTATCAACCTATACTTAAAATCCTGTTTATGAACTCCATAGGGTCAAAATCTCTGGGCTTTGGGCTGAATCATTTCCATAGAAAGGTAGGTGCAAACCCTAAAAGTCTCAAAGGACAAACACATCTGTCAGTTTATTATACAAAAAAATTTACACAAAGCCTGAAAGCACAGTGGACCTAAAGACAAACGATTCCTATACTATAAACTCTACATCTCTCCCTCTATGGAAATACAGGAAGGAAAGACCACCTTCTGCTTCCTCCCAGTAAAAAGAAGTCTCTTCCTTCAGCTTGGTTCCATCTAGTTTTGTGACTTTTGTAACTATGAATGCACTGCAGCCCTGCTTCAGTACGAGGAATGAAAAACACATTGTTCTAAAATGCCCGGGGGTATGGCAGCTGGGTCACTTGCCCAGAACAAGCAAGCTGTGAATTCAGGTGGATGAGGGCTAGCACAGATGTACTCATAGCAGGCAAGCACCCTTAACCTTTAAACGTGCATCTGTGTTAGACCTTGCTCGAAATGCAAGGTTATGTAGAATGATGTGCAGAAAACAGATGGCTTTCCTTGCCTGTTAAGTTTATATCTGATTCCTCCAGTGTTTCCTCAAAAAGAACACAAGTAGATTTTTGGAAGGAAAGTGTTTCTCAGCTTCAAACACTTATGGTTTTATTAACTGTTTCCCTGTAATTCATCTGACAAATTTTCCAGAAGACACAAACATGTTCATACTGACCTATAATGTGTACTGAAAATAATCAATTCCAACCCAAAAGTTACCCTAAATTAACCACTCATTCAGATTAAAGTGCACTTCTGTGTATACTTGGTTTTGTCCTTTGACTCAAATACACCCCAAAATTACAATGCTACTACAACAATTTATAACTGATTGTGATCTCTCCTGATCACTTATATTTGCAGTCAATAAGGCTCAGATCTCAACACTTTGCTATATGTATATATAAAATTGTATACTAAGAAGAAGAGACAGAAACATACAGATGGCATTTTTGATTCAAAGCTGATACTTTTAAACAAGAGTTCACAAAGGAATACTTACAAATTGCAATCTACACAGAAAGACTAAATCTTATTTATCATTAAATTTATGGAAGAAATATTCTATTAAAGACTGAATGACAAAAAATCCCTAATTAACATTTAACACAGTGTTAAACATACCGGATAAAATAATCGTTTCTTATCAGCAAAAGATGTTGGAGAATAGAGAGAAAATATCCTTCAGCACTAGTGTCTTTAACTGTATTCCACACCATGTTGTAAACATCATTTACTTCAGTAAAAGTGTTAAGGAGAATAAGAACAAAGAACAAAGTATTTCACTCAAAAGTCAACTGATAACTTCTCTAAGCAGAAATTACACCAGAAAAATATTCATCATACATTTTATTTTGGTCATGTTTCTCTTGTTCATTTAGTGGAATCATTTAGGTTGAAATAGACCTCTAAGGTCATCAAATCCAACCATTAGCCAAACACTGCCAAGTCCACAAAGTGCCACACCCACACATCTTTTAAAGACCTCCAGGGATGGAGGTTCCAGTGTTTGACAATGCTTTCTCTGAGAAACTTTTCCTAATATCCAACCTAAACCTTGCCCAGTGCAATTTGAGGCTCTTTCCTCTCATTCCAATTGCTCCAATCACTTATTACTTGGGAGAAGAGACTATCCCCCACCTCACTGCAACCTCCTTTCAAGCAGTCATTGAGATCAACAAGGTCACCTCTGAGCCGCCTTTTCCAGGCTAAACAACTCCAGCTCCCTCAGCTCTTCCTCCTAAGATGTGTGCTCCAGACCCCTCATCAGTTTCCTTGCCCTTCTCTGGACATCCTCCAGCACCTCAGTCTTCCTTGTAGTGAGCGGCCCAACACCAAACACAGGATTCGAGGTGTGGCCTCACCAGTGCTGAGAGGGATAATCACTGCCCTGGTCCTGCTGATCACACTATGTCTGATACAAGCTAAGATGCCACTGATCTTCAAAAGGATATTCTAATTCAGATCTAATGTCTTCTAAACGATGAGAGAACTCCATCATATCTTCTTCCTTATGCTCATTAAAAACTTTCAGCTGAATATCTAGTGCTTCATTCTTTATATATTTCAGTTGCTGCAAAGAAGAAACAGTAGAAAGGTTTGCAAAATTAGCATTTCCATATGTAAATAAGCCTTATCATTTTAATAACTTCCATAAGCCTGTGTTATTTTAAAGTTTAAAATTACAAGAACATGAGTTAAGTTACATATTCAAAAGGAACACATTACTTCAGCCTGGCTTCCAAGTGTTGCATAACAGTCTGTCACGTGTTCTCAAGCAAAGATGTAAGATGCTGAGGAATAATAATAAAGTTCAGAGAGCACAGTTCATCTTTTCATTTTAATTTTTAAACGGATTTGCATATCTAACTGCTCATGCCCAATGTTACTTATATGCCTTAAAGAATAATTTATTAGAACCTGTTCCCCCATTCTCCCTCTCAAGCTCTAAGAGTTAAAAGATTTAAATAGCAATAGAGACTATGAAATGCTTACTGGCAATATCTCTTTCAATCCACTGCGCATAAATTCATTTCTGATGTGAAGCCTAAAATCCAAGTCATCAGGAGATGTAACAAGAGCATTGATGAGCTGCATGCAAGCTACCTGTAACAGCATGAATAATAAACTACTTTATTTCTTAGATTTCAATATGCATCACAATCAAAAATATAAAAAAATAATTTGACATTACATAATTTCTAATTATAAAACTACTGTAAACTTATAATTAAGTTACTTAAATTTCTGATCAATTACATTACCTAAAAATATCTGTGAGAAACTGCAACTGTTAAGGGTTAATGACTCAACACATTCCTATGAGAAGGCATCAGGATGCTTTCTCAGGGAGGAGGAGGTCAACTTTTGGGTGTGTAATGGCTAATCTCAGATCTTATAAAATAGAAGGATGAATGGTGGACTAGGAGTGAGATAAGAGACAGAATCCTTTAGAGACAGGATGGGGCCTCTTGCCCTGCGAAACTGTCATTTTCCCCTCCTCCCCCCAGGAAAGTCTGGGAGGGCAGCTGCCTTGTCTTGTAATGTCCCATAAAACATTAAAGGCTCCAGAAATGCACCAAGACTCATCTTCTGAAGGCCTTCCATCAGAGTAAAGCCACCCACCTTTCTTAGGGGAGGTGTCAAGGCTTTCCACCAAAATCTTAACGTATATTAACCCACCGGACTGGCAGATCAAGACCAAGGGAAAACTAAAATGCAACAATCAAGGTTACAGACAAATGGGGGGAATGGGGTGGTGGTGTGAGATCTTCACACTCTTATCCTTTCTTTCTTTTCCCTTATATATGTCCTTAGGTGGTATTTTTATGCTTTCATATTGCAATGTTTTCATACTGTTATATTACCATGAATAATAATAATAACCAAAATGGATACATACCTACTTTCCTTTGCAACCAAACTGCCTTAAAATAAATCTTATATATACATATATTTACAAACGTCCATGATTCAGTGTCTTTTCACTCTAATCTGCCTCAAGGGATGTATTAACAAGCTCCTGGGTTACCCTTGTCCCCGGGGACAGATTGTAACAATATCAAACAATAGTTTACAAATTTTCATAAAAATTAAATACTTTCTCACTCTATTGAATTTTGTTATTTTATACAAATATTGAGTTCTTTCAGAAAATGAACTTTAGCAGATAAAGCATAATTTTCAACATTGTAAATATACCTTTATCTATACATATATGTAAAAAGTTAATGACATAATAGAAATAGTAAAGGTTACAGTCTGTGAACAGTGAAAAATGTACTGAAAAACAAAATGCTGATTTGAATGAAACAGAGCCTGAAGAACAGAACGGAGGTTTTCCTCTTTTTTTTAGAAATCTTCACTCCTACATACTGAGTATTATAGAATACTTCATGGGAACCACTACTTCAGCTCAAGAGAAAGCATCAGGTCAGCTGAGCGTAGCCCCTCCTCTGAAGAATCAAAAGATTCCTCTTGAAAACCTATAGCCAGGAGCAGCAGGAATTCACTGTCCAATTTCACAAACCTTTAGAACAACTGCAATTTATGTTAATCACAAACAAGGATGTTAACAGCCATTATTTCCTTTTTATACCCTCTTTATTGTTTGCCCACCTTGCTTCAATGCACAACAAATATGTCATTCAAGTAATTCCAGCATTTTAAGGGCTTTTTAAAAGCACAAGCCAATTAGGATTGTCTATGCACCTTACATACTATGCAAACAATTAAAGCAATCTGGTCCAAATACTTTCGTGTAAAACTTTTTATAGTCCACAAAATGATGATGTATTATGCCATGGTCAGCCAAAAAGTGATATTGGAAAGATACTACATCAATCATCTTCAAAGTACATATAATGATAGCACAGACCACAACCATTATCCTCCTGCAAAGAATGCATGAAAACATTTTTATACATTATTTCAGATGAACTGTTGTGGGGGTGCAAGTTTGCAAAATGTCAAAACAGTTTAGAAAAACACAGTAGCCAAAATCAAAAATACTACAAAATAGTATTAAGTTTTATTATTATTTGTCTATCATCTTTTACAATCTTGTTCAGGACATGTGGCCTTGTAGCCCACTTATTTTTGATAATAACAGGTGTATTGGGTCTGGCTGAGATGGAGCTCATTTCCCCACACCAGCCCTCACACTGCTGTGCTTTGCAATGGCAGCTATGAGGGTGTTGACAACACACCACTGTTTTGGCTACTGCTGAGCACGGCATCAGTACTGTAACATTCCTTTCCCAATCGAGGGCAAGATTCTGGGATGGGGCACAACCAGGCCAGCTGATCCAAACTAACCAAAGTGATATTTCATACCATATGGCATCAGCTCAGATATAAAAGGTAAGGAAAGGAGCAGGAATGGGGGTATTTGTTGTTTCCAATGGCTGCCTGCTAAGAAACCATCACATGTGCTGAAGCCAGGAAATGGCCAGACATCACTGCTGACGGGAATTAGCGAACAAACCTGTTTTTTTCACTTCGCTTTTCCATATGCAAGCTTTTGCTTTTTGTTTTAGTGAACTGCCTTATCCCAATCAACAAGTAGTTTTCCATCTCTCTTCCCTTTTCCAGTGGGGAAGAAGAGTGATAGAGGGGCTGGGTGGGCACTTGGTGTCCAGTCAAGGTCAACCCATTACTATAGGCTACAGGCTTTGTATTAAGCTAACACCACATGTTTTCAGCCTTGTCAGGCTTTATCAAGACTTGGCTTGCCTGTCTGGAGCTTAATTGTGGGTTATTTAGCTGCCACAGGATTTGTCTACTAACAGAATTACTTCCATCCCGCTAGTTTTAGATTTTTCCTAGCCTTGTATAAGTCTCTGGCATAAAGTTAATGAGACAGTTGATTCATGGGGGTTCACGTCCCGATAATGGGACGCTGTCCCTCCCCACAGAGAGACATGCAGAGACCACCGGAGAAGGAGCAGAGAGAGAGTTTATTACATGGGTAAAGGTATTTATAACTTCTCGATGGATCGTAAGAGATCCAATAGAAAACTAGGAATAACAACCAATAGGAAAGGGTTAGCTAAGGGCCAATAGGAAAACTACACAGACTTCTATCAAGGACACATTTTTTCAGACCTAGCTAGAGAGATAAGAGCTTTCTCAAGGAATTTTGGGAAGAAGACACAGTGACTCAGAGAAAAAACACAGAAATTCCATTTTAAACAATAGTAACAGCTTCAGTATTTAAGGTATTTAGGTTAGCTTTCTTCCTTATTCACCAGCCCATTTCTCACAAGATTTTTTCCATTTCTGATATTGTTTGTTCACTGCCACAAGTTAACTGTTACATACATTTCTGTAACTAGTGGATAGAATAGGACACTAAGTAAAATGCAGCACAGAAAAGCAGAGGTATGAGATTCAGTGGAGAAATGTGTTAGCACTGCTGAGGGCAATTTTATTAGACCACTAAGACTTCACTTAGTCTAACAAAAAATTCTTGTCTTTGAATATCAGCTGTATTTTTTCAGCCCACAAACTGCACAGTCACAACATGGTGAAGAATTTGGCTGCAATAAATAGTAGAAAATTCAGGCAACAAACAAGTTAAAATTTAGTGCAATAACACTTTTCAGAATATATCATCTTATTATCTAAGGACAGGCTTAACTCTTAAACCTTTCTGTGTTTGTTTTGGTATGAGTCTACTTTACGAAATCTCTACTTTGTCAGTATTTGTCTTTCCCTTCCATAGCCATGATGAAAATTTTTGCTTTCCCTAATTTTAAGCTTTATCTCTCTAGAGTATGAAGTCTCTCATTCAATTACATTTTCTTGATTCAGTGAGCTCTGCCATTCAAAACCACTAATTCAATGCATTGACAGCTGCCACCAACACCTGTTCTCCTGTTAGTATCAGTCAGGCATTTCAGTGATTGTAGACTTTGCAGGACAACACTACAATACAGTCAGTAATAAGGTATTGTACTACAAGGTTGCATTTACATTTCGAATTAAAAACAGCAAGAACGTACTAGATCACAAACATTTAAATAGCACTCCAAATAAAACTATAATTCAATATCTAGCAGTTAGCATTTAATACTTAAATCACACATGATAGTAATAACTGGAAATTAGCTAATTCACTTAGAAGCAGACTGCAGCACCTTGTCACAAAAATGCTTCCCCTAGGACATGCGTGAACCTGCAGGTTGCTACAGGGATGAGCAGTGTTCGTTTTTCAGAAACTTAACTGGGAGAGGAAAAATTGCACCTTCACTTTACCAGTGTATCTCTTCTCAGTCCTAACCACAAAATTACATGGATATGGCGTCTGCAAGTAGAACTGCACAAAACAACAGCACTCTACTATTAGTTAAACTGCCTGCTTGAGGAACAGTTGTGAAACTTGCTGATTAGAGAATGGAAGCATTCTCTTGATTCAACAAGAAGAATGAGCCATGGGCAAGAAACAAGTTGTTATTTTCCTCACACATCTTAAATACATCAAAATGGGTTGTGTCAAAAGAACTACATTTCCTTCCTCCATGATTTATACAACCAAAGTATTAGACTTTTTCAGTTGTCGTCATGAATACACAAGGAACCAGATGGCCCTGTGTGCATTTTCTTGAGCGCAGGCTTAAGATGTACATTTACTTTAAACAAAAAACTTGGTATTACTCCTAGTTGTAGTTATATTTTCAGACTAAGATCACCAATCTTGTCTTGAACCAAAAACATTTTCATAATTTTGGACTTTATGAAAGATAAAAGGAGAATATCCTTTGCTTTCAACCAATGCAACAAGTAGATACACAGAGCTTGCACTAAAAATAAAATAAAAATAAAAAATCACCATACTGAGGCCTTTTATGTATTCAGTCTTCTAGTAACAGAAATGTTAACTCAATTCAAAACTGAAAAGGTCAGTTGTTAGTGTCAAATTGAACTGCCACAAAGCAAGTAGACATATGTCAAGAAGACAATCAAGGCAAGTATGCCAATAACTGACAACTATAAACTGTCTCATTAAAACACCATCAAATTAACCATCAGGTCAATGTCACTGTTAGAAAAGTTTACAACTGATTCACATGAGGAACGTTGACTTTTCTTGTCTTAAAAAAAATCTAGCAATAATTTGTAAAGTCTGAAGAAAATAAATAAATAGCAAAAGGCCTTTTAGTGGAAGGAACATATTCAAATTAAATTTTAACTAAGAAAAAGAATTAATGAAAGGTTTCATGTCTACACAAGATACAGCAAATGAAACAACAAAACATTATCTATTTTCAGGAACTTCAGGCTAACACACTCAGCAAAGCCTAATGAATGTATTTAGCGTATTTTAGTATAAGTATTGCAACTATAGCATTTAGACTAAATTCTCAAGTTTTAACAATACTTCTATATCAGAGGATAACAGAACACCAAATGGAGCTCTAGCACAATCGTGAAAAGGTAAAACTTATAGAAATAATTTTTTTAATATCTGAAGAACAGTCTTAGAAAAATAAAAGTTGCTACTATATAGGCAGCTCAGTTAAGTTTTCTGCACTGATTCAGTTATCTCATCAGTGATATCTCTCTAATGGATTTGAACACTGCTGCAAACAGTGGGTATGCATCATGAGTAAAGGGAGAGGCACACATGATTTATTTTAAACATCAGGTAAATTAAATTAAGTAATGGGCTGCTTTCAGGGCAGTTTCACATCCATTTTTAACGACAAAGAAAAGGGAGTTGTAGAGAGCTTTATTCTTTATTAAATCTATACATATGCAAATATACGCAAGCCCTGAAAACTCAAGACTGAATTTGGAAGCCTAACAGTCAAAACATCCTGTTGATATCAACCTGGAAGTTCTCAAACCCTTCTATGCTCTAAGTTAAGAGAATAGAGACTCTTAAATTCTCTTAACTTAGATACAATATTCTGAAATTGGTAAATAATTATCATGATCTAAAGCACTTCGGCCTACTGCATCAAAATATTTTTCAAAATTTATTGATATTCCAGGGAAAAATTTATATCCCAGAAATTCATTGTTATAGCTGAAAATTTACTGATAGCCCAGGAAAGCTGTGGATGCCCCATTCCTGAAAGTGGTCAAGGCAAGGCTGATGGGGCCCTGGGCAACCTGATTAAGTGAGTGGCATCCCTGCCATGGCAGGAGGGTTGGAACTAGATGATCTTTAACGCTCTTTCCAACCCAAACCATCCTAAGATTCTATGAAATCACATAAAAGACAGCTGAAGACGGAAGCATCAAGGGGGCTCATGTGAACCTCATGAAGTTCAGCAAGGCCAAGAGTAACGTCCTGCGTCTGGGTGAGGCAATAACCAGTATCAGTAAAGGCTGATGTTGGTTGAGAACAGCCCTTCAGAGAAGGACTTGGGGATATTCACAATTGAAACATTACATAAGAGCCAGAAACGTGCACTTGAGAGTCAATCCTATCCTGCGAAGTTGTGGATGTCCCATCCCTGGAACTGCTCAAGGTCAAGTTGGACAGGGCTTTGAGCACCCTGGTCTGGTGAAAGATCCCCTTTCATGGTAGCCAGGATGGAAGTACATAGTCTTTAAAGGTCTCTTCCAACCCAAAGCAGACTATGATTACAAGATAGAAGGGGTAAGAAAGAAAGGACTATTTTTCACAAGAGAATCCCATCGGTACTGGCATAATTCAACTACAAACAATTCTACACCTTCAAATATCTCTTTATTGTTAGCTTTTCTGTGAGACAGATGAAACAATCTTTACTGTCAGACATGGCCTATTTAACATAAAAGGTAAGTAACACAAACATTTCTTTCAAACTTTAGATTCATCTGTTACTGTTTTTGCAATATTCACAAGAATCACAATTACTAGTAGCTTTCAGTTCAACTGAACTACAAGAATATCAATTTGAATTCATGTTTACACTCTCAGACCAATGACTTATAATGATCATTCAAATGCACTGTAATACTTTGTGCCTTTCTGCAGTAAACTCTACATCTAACTGAAGAAATCAAAAATTGAAAATAAGGTGAAATATTTCTTTCCTCAGGCTCTCTGGGTGCAATTTTATGAAATTATAAAGTGGGCATGAGGGACGGACTTTTCCCACTGATTCAAACTTTAATTATAAAAAGCAGTTGCCTAGAAACTTACTTTTTTACTATTATTAACCTTCAATTTTCAGCAAATATCGCCAAAAGTGATATAATCTTTTTGTGTCCAAATATATGACTTATCCTTTTTTTAAAAGACAGCACGAATTTAACTTGCAAAGGTAATATCTGACGGAATAGAAATCAACAAATTAAACCGCAACACCCCTGTTTTTCTCAGCAATGAACCTTACCATGACATATTTTAAAAAATAAAATTATAAATAACATTGCA
This sequence comes from Grallaria varia, assembly GCA_013396735.1. NCBI lineage: Eukaryota > Metazoa > Chordata > Aves > Passeriformes > Formicariidae > Grallaria > Grallaria varia. The sequence goes on from VWZG01003866.1 coordinate 55,946, forward strand.
AAATTTGATCCCTATTTAAAACAGGATCCCTATTCCTTTTTATTGTAATTACTTGTTCAGTACAAAAAATAAGTAATTTTATTTTTACTTATTGCAGTGGTTTGTAAAAAATAAATAAATTATTTACTTGCAGCTGAACTGAGTTATCCTGAAGACCTTCTACAATAGGAGAGAATCTATCAACATTCCTTTCCTCCGCTGCTGCTGTTACAGCTTCCAAAATTTTTTCAAGGCTGTGAGAAAAGAGAAACATTTCATTCAGGAGAAATATTTAAACTTATTGTTCATTTGCTATCTGAAAAGCCATGTTACCAAATTATTCATCTGCCTCAGTGTCTTGTATAAAAAATTTAGGTTTAAGCACTAGTTGTTTTCTTTGGAGATTTTTGTAGCCAAAGAATAACATACTGGATTACAAGGGTTAAGATACCTTAAAAGTAATATTAATGAATTTTAAGCAAAAGAATGGCTGCCTAACTAATTCCCTTTAGCCCATACATTCACATATCAAAGAGAAAAACTCTTGTTGATATCACTACAATAAAAAAAAACCACAGACAAAGACATTCTGAAAACTGACAACAGAATGCAGATATTACTTTCAAATCTAAATTGAAAATTTTAACATTCCATTCAGTTATAACTATAATTTTGGACATTGTAAAACTACCTTACTATTTCTTACTTAAATCCTTTACTTACATGTTTTCCTCTCCAACGATGCACATTGCAGATAGGAGTTTAACTATATCTGTCATCATGTTAGTTTGCTTAGGATCAATTGCTTTGGTCAGCAACAAAAGGCTCCTCTCTTCTCCCAAAATTCTTTCCAGCCCATACTAAACAACAGAAGAACAGTTGTAAGGAGAGCTGGAGGGAACCCAAACGACTACCAAATATCTAGTAGTGGCAGCAACGGTTCCCTCAAATAAGTATTTCAAATTACATAAGTCTGTGAAATACGTAATTAAAAAAATTAAATGAAACTGCAGTCCTAAATGGGTCACTTATTCTGGACTAAGGGTACATAGCAAAAAAGTTTACAGTTTTGTCTGAGAATACTTCTGTAGAGAGGAAGTGGCAGACTACTGGCAGACAGAAAGAACTTCAAATCACAGCTGACCAACCCATCATTTCACCAAATTGCACGGACTTGCACCCATTCATCATGTACCTTATCTGATTGAACTGTAGTAATTTAGATTTCCAGATTAAATAAAACACCATACCTTATTATTCATGAAGGCTCTCAAACACTGTATAACCTTGTGCTGACTCCTCTTCACAACTCTGTCCTGACTGAATAAATCAAAAATTTATTGTAATTAAATGTTGTGCGTGAAGAAAAGCTCACAATTTCGTATTAAATCATCCTTACTTTTTTGTCTCAACCAATCTTTCCAAAACATCCAATAGCAGTCCCAGACCTTCTCGGCCAAAGTTTTCAACCCAGCTAGGAAGAAAAAGGACATTTCAAAAAATTGACATTTCAAAGACTGATCACAGTAAATGAAAATTGTCATCATAAATAAAAGCAAGTATAACTGTATCATTTTAAACCCAAAATATATCCAAGTGAACACAACAAAAATTTTAAAATTTTAGCTACTACGAAAGCTACTTTTGGTGATGTTAAACCCTTGGCAAGTTGTTCCTACATGAAACAACTGCTTCATAGTCCTGTTTCATATTGCTCAAAACCCCTTGATATCAAATACAAGGAATGGCACAATGACAGCAGTACTTAAAATTACAGGACTAGAAAACCAGATCAGATGTTTTTAGAATTTTTACCCCCTAGAAGTAAATATATTATGAAAATAGATTCTCTTTTTCCTGGATGGGTGTTCTGTTTGAAACAGATTAGACAAATAACTGGCAATCATTTTTGGAATATCTGGCCATATCTATCCTAAAGATAATCCTACAAGACATTTCTTAGCACATTTTGTATTAGCAGAATTATGCACAGCACTTCGTTGTACATCCAACAGTTGAAGATGCTGAGAATGATCAAGTGTCTAAAGTACTGGCATTATTCCTGCTCTTTCATCTGCTTCCACTAAAGAAAAATAATTACTTATACCACCCAAAGAAGTCATCTTTTTGTCAGTCTGACAAAACACAAAGTTATCAGTGCCCCCATTTTCAATGTATTAAAAATGTCCCCATAATGAAATTAAATCTGCTGCAACTATTATACAAAAGGAGAAGAAATAATTGTAGATAGCCAGTTATCTGCAATACTATGTACAGCTAAATCACTTGAACCACTTTTGATGAAGTGTGCTGGGAACTGTGAGGTCAAAACATCCAAATTATTTACCTGAAGATTAGTGACCAAGATTTGCCTTTTGAGGATTTCTTTTTATACTGATGGAAAATAAACACAGCTTTTTGCAGTAAGCCATAGATTTCAATATATTTTTCTAAGTACCAGGGATCAAACTACTAAATGTCATTTGATTCAGATTTTTTCTGTGAACTGAAAGTACACTTTAGAAAAAAGACTAATTACAAACAACGTTGTAGAACCTTTCTTGCATTAGAAACTGAAATGTCAACAAGATTTAAAGTTAAGTTGATTAAAATATAGTAATTGAAAAATAAGGAAAAAACACTAAATTATATATTGTCAAAAATACCATGTCCTACAAATGTGAAAAATGTCAGGCTAATTTCAATCTAAATTTAATTCTCATCCTGTTAAAAGCAGCATACTTTTATCCTTTGTTATTATATATGCACAAAATAAAAACCCAACATTTCATCAGTTATTTCTTATTGTCCATATCACATGAAGCTGAACTTTAAATTAATCATGGATTTACAGCAGCTGAACTGGAGTTCACTATTTATGTGTCAAAGTAAGTTCTTACTGAAAGATCTGGCTGCTGACAGGAAAATCAAGGGCACCATTATCTGCTGCCAACAAACATCAACTGTCGCTACATGTTAGAAACATGGGTTTAAAGCATTACTCTACAAATTTCTAGTATGAAAAACAGTGCCACACTGCTCCATTTTTGCCAATTTTGTATATAAGCCCTACATAAGTACTTATGTTTCTTACTAAGGTTATTTGAAAATGCTCTGTTAAGACCTAGTGAGCTCTATCTTAACAGTCTTTTCTCAGCACCATGCAATACACAGGAAGACTTTTTCAGAACACTTATGTTCTACTGGTTGTGATCCTTTTGATTTGTAGTCTAAAATGTGTTCATGGACAAGCAAGTCGACATTTTGTTTATTAAGCTGCTGCCTACTTAAACACCTCCTTCTCCTTTTTCCAAGCCATAGTCACTGTATTTCCAACTCAAACCTCTCAAACTCAGACCTAGGCGATATATCCATTAACTTTATGATTTTCTCTTCCTTCTAAGCATTACAGTCCTTTATGTTGTCTCTTTATTCTGCTTCATGTTTCAAATCAAAGTTAAACTTTAATGAGTTATGGTCAAGCTAGGACTTCAGATTCCACTGTGAACTTTTTTACCTACTGTAGTTGGTATTTGACTGAACAAAGTAAGCCTGTGTTGCAATCTAGACCTGTTTGCACCAACAAGGTAAAAGAATTTCTCAAAGGTATCTGTGCAATACTTTGATATTAACAATGCATCACATCCTTCTAGCATGTTTTGAAGGACTGACGTAAAATGAACTAATCATATGAAACTGAAACATTTGTTTTTCCATTGCACTATTGACAAAAGCCCTTGCTCTTCCCTCTGTACGCAGAACATTTATCTACAGATTTCTAAGCCTTTTCTTACTCAAATGGCGAGATTCCTGGAAAACCTACTTCACCCAAAATTTCGTAATATTAAGAGGCTGTAAAACTTCTAGTTTTCTGTACTTTGTTCTTCCAAATAATACTCATTGCCAGACTTGGTATTGACCAGATGCTCCATTACAATGTCAAATGCCTCAAATATGGACCAAAACCATTCTCTCATAGCTGGCCTCCACACTCCCTAGTCTGATATTTCCTCATCCCTTCACGTCCTACCACACTGTACTGTACTGTCAGTGTAGAAGTAGCACCTCACCAAGATCACAGGTTCTAGTTTGTTTTTGGCGGGGAGGGGGTTAACTTTTCTCTTGGTGTGTAGGAGAGAGGCAGCAAAGGGAATGACAGATAAAAAGATGAAACTATCCACTCATATCAAGAACAGAGAGAAAAGATTGCTCTAAACAGAAGTGGTTACACATTTAATACATTCTGTGTTTCTCTTTCCAAGCCTGTACTAACAAGCCAAGTTTTCTTTGTTAAGTCAACCTAAGTGTAAATGAAAAAATAAAATTGCTGGGGTTGTGGGTTGTTGTGGTCTTTTTTAAGAAGGGTAAGCAACACTATATATAAAAGTAGTTTCCCATTCATGAAGTATACCTTCTGTAAAACTGTCTGTCAGAATAACTCAAGTTAATGTAAAGCATGTTTCTTCCCATGTGAACCATTACATATTCTAAATAAGGCAAGACAATCCAACTGAAAAACAAATTAATAGAAGGAAAGAAGCAAATACCAATACAGAGGACCCATATAAACACCTCTGCTGCGCCTGACACAGAAATAGAAAGTTGTGTAAACTTTTTTTAATCACATCCCATCATAAGCATTCCCAGGATTTCATTTGGATTATTTTGAACTAAACCCAAAACAGTTTCCCGAAATCATGTGTTCAATCATTGTCCTAAACCATAACTCTAAAACAAAAGGATGCAAAAAGAGTAGAATAGAAAAAAATACAATAAAGTCAGCACTCATAAATCAAGCTTCATGGATCAAATCGCAATTAAAGAGTGACATCAGTAATTACTAAAGAGTTAACCTTCTTTCAAAAAAGCACAATGCTTTCTTCTGTATAGATAAATCCTACAGATACAGAAAAAAATAACCAGAGGGCAGCAAGGAAGGAGTTTAAAGGACACTGGACAGAAGTAGCACACAATTAAAAATATAAATGTTTGCTGGTGAACAAACTTATGCAAAGGTGCCTAACTCCCATTACTGATCACCTTGAAAAATAAATTAAAAGATCACAGAAACAGAAAATATTTAAAAAATAAAATTAAAAAAAAAAAATCACTCTTTACCACTAGAAAACAAAAGGAACTGCTCTGCACTACATTTAATTTACCTTCTCTTAGCATCTTGTATAGATCTGTGAACTCTATTAAAAATAATAGGACCACAGAAGATAAATAATCATTGAAAAAAAAGAAAAAAGTTAAAATCATTCACTAAAGCATACACATTCATTAACTGGAAAACCTTGAAACATGTACATCTACATATCCATTAATTTTAATCCATTAAGAAATTAGAGTATGATTAATCTCTGCAATATGTGTTAATGATGTTACCTGACAGGATTACTAGTCAAGGACACACGGAGAGATTCTAAGCAAGTGACTAGTCTTTCGTCTGTTGACCCAGATTTTAAATCCTGAATAAATTCTTGGGGTGAAATCTTCCTACTGTTCTTGAGACTTCCCTGAAACACAGAAAATACATTTGTTTTTTATTTGGTGAATATAGATCTTGAATACATCATTAACGGGTAACCTTGATTTCTGTTCCTTGAAAAATATGTAATGTAGACCTAAACCTGTAAGTGATGTCTGTCTTTTATATGCCAAATGCTGACTAAAATTTGTCATTTTATGAACAAATTTGTAATCAGTAGACAAAAGCAGCAGGCATCAAATGCACAAATTTATCACACATGCTCAGTGAAATATGATTTTGGTAATGAACAGGTTCTGTTTATGCACTGCAAACAACTTAATTTTCAACGAACAAAAAAACCGTTCTGAGGTTCTCTGCAGAGATCCCAAGGCACAGGTCCCAAAGGGTGACTGCAGTTACATGAAAATACAGTGCACCAGAAGAGTATTCAGGGTGTTACTGCAGTAACTTCTGTTCTTGCAGAAAGTACTGTAAAACATTTTTCCCTTAAAGATCCTTCAGACAGGGACTACATGAGGTTGATTAGCTCTGGCTCTAAGAGCTAAAGCAAAGGAACTTAAAAAATAAAAATTATTAAAAAAATAAAGAGCCCTTTAGAGCCACTAAAATTCCAAAGCTAAACCCCAGGTGCTCATTTGTTGTGTTTGCCATCTGTAAGACTGCAGTGCAACATAAATAAGACTATTGATGCAATAATATAAGGACACTTACTCAAACCTTCACATTTGGATTTTGCCTTGCTTTTCGGGTTTTGCTTGTTTTGGAAGGTGGGGAGGCAAATGGGGATGTGGAGAACAGGGAGAGAAAAAGGAAAATGGAATAGCAAGTTCATGCAGCACAGCAAAAGTAGTTTCATGCAATCAAAATATTTTCTGTTCCTAGCAATATAGCCTGAAAGACACATCATTGCATCTGTAGTGTCAAATGTAGATCAAAATGAATTAATTACTTTTGTGAAGGATATATAGCATCCATTGTTTTAAACAAAGCAATGGTTACTACTGAACTAATGAAGTTCTACAATTTGCAATTAAATGGCAAATCTGAGGCATTGACCCTATTTGTAAGAGTATCCTCCTCTCCTTAAGTAGTAGAAAAGATAAAATTTGTAGACATTGAAAAATAAGAAATCGCTTCTAGCTAATATCCATCTCACGTGAAGGATAGATGTACTTTCTACAGAACATATCTAAATTCAAAAAGCAAGGCATACAATGGTGTGTACAGCCTATATTTGAATTCGTTCATTGCAAGACTCCTTTTTTCCAGAGCAGAAGCACAACTGTCAAGTTGTACCAAAAACACGTACAAAATAATTCTTGATTAACTAGTGGTTTAAGTCAGGAATTGAAGATAATTAGACTTGCAGTGCAATAATAACTTCAAACTATTCACTGTAAGTGGTGATATGGTCTCGTTATGTTATTATAGATAGCTTCATACAGATGACGTTTTCTCACTTTGGAAGATCCTCAGGAAGTATTAAGAATTAAGGTTTTCTCCTCATGAAGTAGATGACTAAATAGTGTCTAGCAGAGATGTGAAGTTAAAAGCTGGGAAGCGTCATTGACAGACCAGGCTGCTGAACTGCCATTCAGACGGATATCAACAGGATGAAATGGACAGAGGAATTTCAGAGAGTTCCACAACAGGAAATGGTCAGTCTTGAACCTGAGGAGGAATAATCCCACACACCAATATATGTTGGAGCCAAGTAGCTGGAAAGCAGGTTTGTAGGAAAATAGGGGTTCTGATGGATGACAAATTGACCACAGGTAAGTGCATCACCAGCTGGTCCAGTGAGATGATCCTGCCCCTCAGCTCAGCAGTGGTGAGACATTTTGGAGTATTGTGTCCAGTTCCTGACTCCTCAGCATAAGAGAGACATGAACACATTGGAATGAGTTCAGAATGAGCTGTGGACACAATTACAGGAGAATCTGTAGTATATGGAGAGGTTTATAGAACTGGGATTGCTTAACCCCAAGAAGAGAAGGCTTAGGGGAATGCTCTCAGTGAAAGGACAAGATGCACAAACTGAAATATAGGAAATTGGTTAAAGATATGACATAAACAAAAACTTCTCCCCTTCTCCCTTGTTTTTTGTTTTGTTGGTTTTTTTTTTTTAAGTATGAGGCTGGTCAAGCACTGGAACCGGTTGCTCAGGCAGGCTGCATAGTCTCTTCAATAAGAGATATTAAAAACGGAATAGGTGAGAGGTTGGACAAGACTACCTCCAGAGGTCTCTTCCAGTCTCAATCATTCTGTTCTATGACTCACTGACAACTGAAAATTGTGGGCTGTAATACTCTCTGCTCCAACTATATTTCCTCAGACTTGATAAACAGATGCTCCAGACACCAAAAATCAGACTACTGCCAGGAACCATCCTGAAAATACGGCACCTCATATTATATTTTGGAACACCACACGTAGTACATGGAATGTCATTCCAAACTTGCCTCTGAATTCATGAGGAACCCTATTTGCTTCTACATGAGGGACACTTCCAATAACTATGTTCCACAAAGAAAGGAGATAAGAGGTTCAGGAAGGGCTGATGATTGAGGAGAGAATCTGGAGGAGAGATCTAGGAAACCCAGAGAAAATTAAAAAAAAAGTCTAACAACAAATGCTCTCACAAACGAAAAGAAACTCAGTGTTTTCTTTTTTTTTTTTCATGGATCTTCCCAGCTGGTCTCTGCATAGATGAGGTAACACAGTGACTAAAGACAAAATGACCAAACAAACTCCTAGCAGCTTTCATGATAAAGTATTTAACTAAATTTTAAAAGAACTGCCCCACTGGAAATTTCAAGAAGCCCCAGAAATTCTGCTGGCAGCTCCTGCTGTGCATAGACTACTTGATAAGCACTACTCGCATGCCTAAGCATATGGATGAATATCCTGAGTGAAGAATCTGTCATTTCCAGTGACTTCTCCCAGCAGTTCCTCCTGTAAAATTGACCAAACTGATATAGCCAAAATACTTACAAAGTAGTCATTAAAATTGTTTTCTTTTGATGCACAGTTATATATGACAATCATATAAACAGAACATACAGTTAAGATGGTTAGAAGATATTTTGGAAGGAATTTAATACAATCAATAGTAATGTGTGCAGTGGAAAGGTCACATGGGACAAGAGCACAGCAAAACTATAAGAATCCACTAGAATGACACTTCAGAGAGCCTCATTTGACACACCTGAAGACAGTGTCACAAGCAACGGAGACTCACACCGATATCCAGAGAGTAACCAGTCACTCTGTTTCAGACTCAGTTCCCCACCAGAGCATTACCCTACACAAAAGAACCAATAAACTGTGGATGTCTGTACAACTCATAATTATGTCAAGGTTCTGCAACATAATAAGACTATGATACATCTGCCCATGCCTAAATAAAATGAGAGCTTCATTTGGTACCAATTGTGAAACTGATTATATTAGCTATATTTCAGCATAGGAAAAGCTGCTTAAGTTCCAAATGCGCAAGCTAACTGAGAAACAGAAACATCTTGAGGCACCAGTGCCTCTAGAAATGTAATTGCTCAACTGGTCTGTGAGCAGATGCAGCATGAAGTCAGCATTCATTTATCTAGTTAAAACTTTACAAGGAAGCAATGTGAGCAACAAAAACAAAATCTTGAGAAGAAAATTCACTTTAAAAACCCAGTTTGTGTGTGTTTTTAACATACAAAACAGCAAAACTTACAGCAGAGTAACATGATAGCAACGTTGTTTTATTTCCACTTCTGTATTAACTCCATAACATGGAATTTTCTTTTTAAAATTTTTATTTTCTGCAAGTATTACTGCAGAAAGAGGTGCGCTTTGTGAATATTGGAAAGGATTTTATTTATTGTGGAATTTTTTAAGAAACAGAAATCCCAATACTGAGGTCAGTGGTGAAGCTTTGGTTATAGTAGAGTCTAGTTTCATCGCCAGAAGTGATTCCATTTTCAGAGCTTCATTACGGGTACAGATTCTGTACTTCATTTTAATAGTTTTTAAAATGATAACTGCTTTAAATGAAACCTGCTCAGTACTCTGCATAACACTTGTGAATGAGGATATTTGTCCCAACACAATATAGCTTACTACCAATCTCCTTTAAGAGCTATATGGCACTTCACCTGCCCTGAAAAAGTATGGCACTCTTTCATGAAGTCAAGGTACGCCAAAAGTTAGCCAAGTACTCTGGGTGTGCAGTGCACTACTCTCTCTAGCCTGGGAAGCCACCCACAGTCCAGCGAACTTGAGGCATGAAAGCTCATGCAAGGAACAAAGAGTTTTCAAGGGTGAGGGAAGGAATTTCCCATCACAGGAGCTCCACCACTAATCTGAAATCATCTGCAGCTCTACTGTATCAAACAGCTGAATCTGTCTCACAGAACAGCTCCTCAAAGTTATACAAGTGAATGTAACTTCCAGTAAGGACACAACCACAGAAACAAAGTTCAGGAAAGACAAGTTTCCCTGCACAGATTGGTCTTTAGTGATCTCCCACAGCAGAAAGGAGAATACGTGGGCTAGCAGCAGAGGAAGGGAACACAAAGGAAAAAAATGCTGTTGAGAGCTTTAGGAGAACATGTAAAACCAACAGCGTGTCAGAACAAATCACTACGCTGGTGGAGGAAGCAGACCTGTGCTCTTCAGCAGAGTACCTTATCCTATGGCTATGGTATACTATATATGTACTATACTCTGCTGCTTTGGGCATAGTACAAGAAGCTCCACTGCCAAAAGACAAGTGTGATGACACCCAAAAGAAAAAAGTCTTTATTGCAAATGGCACTCAGAAAGAAGGATCAATGAAACTTACTCTGTTACATAAGTTTCAGTTCTTTGCAACTATTAAGTGCCAGGAAGCAAAAACAGGAAAACCTTTCTCTTGAGAAAGAGAGCCTTAACATCCCCAACACCAGGATACTAAGATTCCAGCAAGAGATGTGGATGCAGCAAGTCTGCATAGCAGTCACGTCACATTACTTTTTAGATCAAACAACTGAGGTGTTAGAATATGTGTGGAGGTTAGGTGTGCCCATGATATATAAACCCTGACATGCTGTTTTGGGAAAATAAATTTCAAGAATGTTGTGACATTTACTACCTGAAGTTTCCTGATTTCCCATGAAATATCTCTAAACAAAAACCCCAAGCTAGACTTAATTTTCTGGTATTAAGGACCTGTTATTCTGTAGAAGGACTAGTAGGTAAAACTATGTCCAGGCAGTTCGGTCCTGCACTAGGTATACTTACCTTCCTAAATGTGCGAGGGCATTACACTAATAAAGTGCATAATTTAAAGTAGAGAGTAAGACAGATGTCTTGTTTAAATTATTATATTTAATGCTTTCTTCTCTTAGTATTTAGTTATAATTACATACAGGCCATGTCTACTGACACCTCTAGTTACATGCAGCAAGAATCAAATGTATGAATTCTACAACAATCAAAAGATCTGAGAACAATATTGGCGCTGCAGCACTTAGCACTGGAGTCAGACTCCACTTTGCAAAAACTAAGCAGCTCTTCTTGTGCCACCTGAATCCTTAAACTGGCCATCACATAGAACTCTTTGCACTGCTTCAAAACAACCAGTAATTATCCCTAAAATGAAAAATGGACACTAATTGGTTTTGTGTAAAACTTTATCAGCCATTACATAACAGCATGAATTCTGTATTGAAGTCAGGTATGAAAAAGGCTCATCAGCTGAGGAGTTTAATTAATTGAGACATTTAAACAATGCTAGAAAAAAAAGTGCTCACACCAAACTTTTCCAAGAAGTTTTCTGCAGAATCTTTCTATCTCCACTCATAGCCACCCCTTTACCAAAAAGAAACACTGTCTTGTTTATAGAAGACACACTTCAAATACAAGTGACTATGTGCCATGGTACTTTGTAAAACAATGAGATAGACACAAACATTTTTAAAGCACATTATGAGAAACAAGCTGGTCAAAGGAATGTAACATTCACGCATCACTTTTTCTCTCCAATAGGAAATAATGTAATCATTAAGTCATTTTGGTGTACTTCAGAGACATTTACTTACAGATTTTGAAGCAGTGCTAATATATTGCATCACCATTTCTTTCTTGGTATTAAAATCCTTTTCTCTCAATGGCAACTTCTTGTCTTCATTTAAATTCATATCTTCCTGGAATGGGAGAAGGAAAAAAGGAAAAAATGGTCTTAAATGTCATACAGAAATAGAGGGGCTTAAATATAAGAGACTGATATAAATAAAATAAAGACCCAAAAATATGAACTTAGGCAACTGAAAGCTGTTATACAGAAAAGTTTTCATAAGTTAAGATGCTAATCAAAACCCTAAAGATCCTTATCCATCTTCCCTTGTAACTTCAACTCAGACTGAAAAAAAAAAAGTCAGCTATGCTGGGATTAACAAGTGCATCACAATCATTATTAATTAGCACACACACTCTTCTTAGAAATGACCTACAGTTTCACACACACATGTAATAAAGTACAGAAAATCATTATTTAACACTTCCCAAAACATTTATAAGTGTCCTTAAATGAGTATCTTAGGCATTCTGAATTTCAATTTCAATTTTTAATTTTTGTTTTTTCCATAATCCTTTTCATCAGTTCCCTTAATCCTGGGCACCAGAATCTGGTTTGCACTGAGAGTAGTTCACAAAATAATATTCACCTTTGCAAAAGGTAAGGCTCAAATTCCTAAAGATTTGATCATTAAATCAACCCCTTCAACTGTTACCAAAACCCCATCACCATTCACTCCAGCATAAATCCAGAGGTCACAAAGAGCAGGGGCTCTACACTACAAGCCACACGGTAGCGATTCACTGTCATTACTAACATAGGGACTTCTACTGGTCCAGCCCAGAAATGCTCTGATCATTGTAATCGGTAGTACATCTGTGAGAAATGGCATTTCCTATCATTGCGGAGATTAAAAAAATAAAAGTTTTAAGGAACAATTAGCAATTTTGGCACACATATATACAAGCACATACAGCATTACTATGTGCATTACCTAAGCTTAGCAAGAATTACTGCAGTTATTTTCAGCTGAGACTCATGAGGTGAATCATCACCTGCTTTGGAGGGAGCAGTGCTACAAAATCAGAGGGTAACCATCTTGATATCGAAGTTACTTCATCTAGTCAGATTTCAAACAGCACAGACAAACCTTAGAATTGATAATATACTGAAATTAAAAGTTCCTTGCCTTTCAATAGTTTTTATGTTGAGTAGAATAAATTGAAGTGCAGTTCCTACAAACACTTAGTTTTGTATAAATCCAAGCTGCTAGAAGTCATTGCAGAAAATGTTTGACCCCTGTCCTGGTTTCAGCTGGGATAGAGTTAATTTTGGTGAACTTAACTTGAACAAACAGAAAAGCTTTTCACATTATCCTATAGCTATTCTGAAGTTCATTCTTCTGTCAAAAGAAATTTCTTTCAGACTCGTTTTTTTAGGTGTTCTTAAAAGTAACTTCTGAACTTAAATAAAAATATATAACTTGTAATCACAAAATACCCCAAGTATTAATAAACCTATCAGCACAATCTGTATTCCATAATCTTAGATATAACAGCACAATAATTTATAGGATATATCCTGTCCATGTGTGCAGTAAAAACTAATTTCTTTGTTATTGTTTTTAACAAATGAAACATCATTAAAACAATTTATACAGATTGGAAGCATTCAATACAAGGGGCACATCAGATGTGGCTGAGTTTATAAAATACTTCAACTCCATCCTATTATTTCTTAAATAATTGAAATATATTCTACAGGTGAGCAATACCCCTTTGAAAAATAAGAATGCGTCCTTTCACATGAACATGTTCCTAATAGCACTAAATGACAGTTAATTATTAGCTTTAACTGTCTGGTTTTATGAGCTCTTTCATCATTTCTGCTATCAAAACCACACAGGACATCATTGCATAGAATACATAGGAAGCAGTACGCATCCAGAAAAACCCAAAGTACATATTGTAACACATTCAGTAAACTGTCAGAACTTAAAAACTTCTTCCTTCAGTACTAACACATTGACTATTTTTATTTTGTGGAAAATTAGCTCTAAAAGCCTGGCTACAACATTCATCAATCCACCCTCCCAAATCGCTTAATTTGACCGGAACAGCAAACTAGAGGCTACAATATATAATTAGCTATGTAATCTACTGTGACTAAACTAGCTTTAATTCCAGTCCATTCAAATGTGGATAATCTGAAAAACTCTTTCTGTAGTACATGTTATAGATAAAATAACACTGATAAAGTAGCTTATCAAATACAGTTTAACTATTTTGCTTTTCAACAAAACTAGGAAAGCATGAAAATTATTCACGTCACCATTACTTGATCATAGTTTTGCAAAGTAGTTTTAAAATTGGAATTAATTACTTCAGGATCCATGGATATAAGCATTTCTATTTACCTAGATACACAGTAAAAGGTTTCTGAGAATTTATTGAAAGTTTCTATTTCTTATGGCATAGTATTAACATCACAGACTATCCTATACCAGAATGTCTGTAGGATGGCAGAGCAATACAACCTACACACAGAGAGGCGAAGGGAGGGAGGCATACCTTCTAGTTTTACTCAAGAAACCCATTTTCTAGCATCTGAACAACTATCATTTACTGTGAAATTTCCAAGAGAAGTAAGACACCAAGGTATACCAATAAAAATAGACCATGTGAAAACAAATACCAATAAAAAAGTTGATAACACAGTTAATTATTCTTTTCCTTCACCAGCTTAACCATGAAAATCCTGAATGCTGTCTCAGTTACAGTTCTCAAGAGTTCTACAAAAGCATCATCAAAACTAAACTGTCACTACTGAGTACTAGGAATTATTAATTCCACAAAAGTACTTCTCTCCTAGCACATTTCATTTCCTCCACATTCCTGTCCCTGGCAGTCCCTTTGTGTTTCAACAGTTACTGGTTACTTGCTGTGGGGCAGAGAAGGAAATAATAATCTAGGCATCACTCTCCTTGTTAATGTTCTCTTGCGCTCTTCAGATTGCAGTCAATTCCATTTTTAGTTTTCAATTGCCCAAAATGTCATCATCGTGACAAAAAAATTCAACCTATTGAGATGGTACCAATGCCACATGATCTTTGTGAATGCTCTTTTGTAGCACAGTAACAATGACAGCTAAGGAAAGAAGCAACTTTAAGACTGCATTTGCAGACAAATGCTGCTTTGGAGGCAAGAACATTAAGTCTTTTTTTTTTTGTGCAAGAGTGACATGGAATATAAATTCAGACCAACACCTGCTGTGACATAAGGCATAACATTGCTTTGTAAAAGTTTCAGGTTGTCTTGAAAGGAAGCAGGATTCCCCGTTTCTTGTTCGTCCTCAAAATGTGTTGCATAATCTCACTTCTAATAATTAGAAACTTTTAATTTCCATTTTAAATATACTTGATGCAAAATCTTGTAAAAATAATTCCAATACTTTATTCCCTGAGAAAAATCCTAATAACCCCATAACTACAACTCAACAACAACAATATTAATATTTCACATAAAGATTAGAATACCTGAACAAAAGAGGGCTCCACCTATCAGTTAGCCACCTGCTCATTCTTGAACTAAAAGAAATCAGTGTAAAACTCTTACCATCATTTTTTCAAACAGTGCTATGATTTCTCTTTCCGACAGGGGTTTTGGAGCAAAATCCTCTGGATCCATAGATGTGGATGACCAATCTGTAGAATGTGACTGCTTCATATGAGGCAGTGGAGGTCTTTCTTTTTTACTTCTTGGAATTCT
Organism: Grallaria varia; assembly: GCA_013396735.1. NCBI lineage: Eukaryota > Metazoa > Chordata > Aves > Passeriformes > Formicariidae > Grallaria > Grallaria varia. The sequence goes on from VWZG01003866.1 coordinate 71,226, forward strand.
TATACTGGCAAACCTATCCAACTGAAAACATAAAAGGTGTAACATCACATACTCCTTTCATTTTATGTAACCTAATTAAGATAGGTGCTCTTGGAAGCTAGACATCTTTATCTTTTGGTGGTAGCTTGCCTGTTATTTAAGTGTCTTATTTTAAAGGGTTTTCCTAAAGATACATATAACAGTCATTGGCCTTAGCACTTGAGTTAACAGACCAGAATCCCATTACATTATAGAGAAATCATGCAGAACATGACAATTTTACAGAAAGTTTGCAGGAATGGATATCTACAAAACCAATTTATGAAGAATTCTTTCCAACCATTACACGGAGAATATAAGAAACCAGGCTTATTTACCAAAACCACAGTTTTAAAGTTGTTTTTGTTACTCTGTAACAGCTGTACTCCTGACATGGCAACAGATTACATAGATATGCAAAGAAACCACTTTTTATTAAAAGACAAGTTAGCATAACTAAGATGCTCTTCTATTTACTTTTTATTTGCATCCTGTTATACAAAATTTAATGCCTTTCTTTGTCCCAATTACTTAGAAATTCATTTAGGAGAAGCATAAAAACCATCAACTCCTTCATTAATGTTAAATAGGGTACACTTATGATTTCATGAATAAACCTTATGACTAATCATCCGCACAATTCAATCACTCTGGTCTTACCCTTTCAAGGGCCAAAAAAAACTTCTTCAGAAAAGTGGTTTGGGTTGTGGGGGTTTTAACTAGTTAGATATTTACCAACTTTTCCATTACGACTTACTAAGTGAAACTTTACATATTTTCAATGCTAGAGCTTGTGTGTCTTAATGTACATGGGCAAGGACCAACAAAGTGGAAAAGCAGCTGACATATGTAATGAGATGCGCTAAATTGCAATCATCTTTGTAGCAGCCTTTTGAACAGATGTGAACACAAGGATCACATTTGTCAACACAGAAGGAAGTTACAGTAACATTTGATGCATAAGAGATTTTGAACAAGACTTCAACCATATCAGTAGACTTACATCTAGAAATGCTATGCAAAAATATTCTGAGGCTTCAATATATCTTTAAGATAAGTATCTTGAGTTATCATTTAACAAGTACATCGAAGTTACCAAACTAAATGGCAAGTAAAATTATTATAGCATCTGTGGAATTAAGATCAGAAAAAGCAAATAAAATTAGTAGCAAAAACTGGGTACAAGTGTTACACTCTAGTCAGAGCAAGAATTGACTATCAGACATCAGTGAAGAGAGGTATAGAAGAAAAACAAAAAGACTTTAATTTTTCCTGTTCAAAATTGAAAGGAATAGTTTTTGGAACATAGAAATAGATTGTAAGCCACTTACATACAGATGGTTGTAGAACATGCAAAGGCAGAAAATTAAAATAGCATAAACATAAAAGAGCTCAGCATGGATGATGGGGCTCTTCAGTGTCACATCAAACCAGCAGGCAATGAGGAAAGCACACTCTACAGGAATAATTACATAGGCAAGACCCAGGAAGAAAGAGAATGCAACAAAAGCAAAAGAGAGGGTAACATACTGGAAGTGAAGTATAGTCATCAGTGGAAAAAACATCTTACATCTTGACTAGAAAGTGATTTCCCTTCCTGCCTTTAAAATCAGAAGTCCATGGTAAGCACAGGGCGATGAAGCCAGAATGCAAACTGAAATGACTAGACTGGAATGGTAAAAAAATCATACTATGTAAGGTTTTTCCTCTAAAGCAATGGCTTTCAAAGAGCCCTGATGAAAGGCAGCCCGCCTGCCCCAAAGAATGAGTTAGCCAGTTGCTTCTCCATGGCCCACAACATGTTCACTAGAAAGTGCATAACCTAGGAAGACAACTATTATATTTCAAGATGGTTCATACACAGATTTGAAGCAGGTGAAGAGGGAAGACACTTGGGCTGAAATAACAGATTTCAGCCCGAGGATCAGTGAACAGGGAACAAATTAAGTTTAAAAGACATGTGCCCTACATTCATTTTCCAATCTCTTCTGAAAAATCTCAATGCCTTTCTTATAGTCTGTGTTCCCCAAGTGTCTCCTCTTCCTTCTGCTCCACACAACAGCAGCAATTCCAGTTCTGGCCAGGCAGAATCACTCTAGTCTCTGCCATGAAATAGCCTATGCAGTATCCGAGGCCCACTAAAAACAGACAGCACTAATTCAGGAATGAGCGTCCATTCCTCCTTGAAAAGGAATATTTCACTTTTTCCCGTTTTTAGTTTATGTTTTAAGCTTCCCTTGAATGTCAGACTGCATAGTAGATGGTTTGCATCATTGCACGTTAGGCCATAACATTCATATTCCCCCATTCAACAAATCCTATGCCACTTAATCCTAGAGGAGGAAAGCATATTCTTGGAATATATTTGATCAAGCAGAACACGTAAGATAAATTGAGATAATAGGAGGAACATGTGTCACACTAAATATTTTGAATAATTTAAAACAATGCAGTCTAAAGAGAAGGTTCCCATACATTAATAAAAGGAAATTCACAAGACTTGCACAGCACTGCAGTGTGGATATTCTACATATACTTCTCTTTTGAATTATACATTGATAGTGTTTCAGAAAAGTTAATACCTCTCAATATTCCATATAGGCGAATAATTTCATGGTCCACAGAAAGCACAATATAGAAAGAATAGAAATTTCATTGCTTGGCTGTAATGAAATCTACCACTGATGCTGCTGGGAATCCAAGTGCATAGAAGAGGAAACAGCAAAAAAAGTTCAATAATCTTCCATGTTACACCAAAACATTTTAAATCAGGCTAACCAGTGGGCTATAGCTAAGCTTGGCTTTGATCCAAAGTTTCACTACAGTTTAAAGCAGGTTTGACCTTTTTTCTTCTCTAGAGATGTCTGCCTTTTTATTTATTTATTTATTTATTTTATTTTGCCAATTAATATATATAGACCCACACAGGAACAGTGCTTTAGGAGGACAATAAGAATAATAGCTGTATGTGCCAAAATGAAGCAATCATCACAGGACAAATGGCAAAGTTTTATTTCCTTCTTATTTCAGAAGCCCACTATTACTCAACTGAGAGCCTATGAAATAAGAAAGTGATTTTATTCACACACCATGGCCCTGAAAAATCAAGAAACCCACAAGACAAACTTTTTGACATCACACTTTCTAATCAGGTCCCTAGAAAGTACACCTCATTTTGATCTTAGTGAAGAATTCTTACACAATTCTCTGTAAGACAGTAGCATCTGTTGAACTTACACACTTGATAATGCAGGAACTAATGGATTAATTATTGCTAGACTAATTGTTGGCTCTACAGCTTATCAAGATATCATCTCCTAACAGGGCTGCTATGCAGGCAGGAACACTACCCTGCCTCACTCATCTCCCCCTTAACTAACACATAAAATCACCTATTGCTATATTAAGAAATTCCTCAAAAATAAAATCCAGCACATGCCTGAAAGTGATGGCCCTGGCAATGGCACTATGATGCCCTGCTTCCTCACCCTCTCTGCTCTCTCCAACCCCCTTGTCCTCCTTGACTGTCATTGCTCAGGCTTTTTCACAAGGGTGACTTCTGCGTACAGGGGAACTGACACTGGCACATGATGTTTCTCTGCTTCAGTGGCAGTATTTGTCACCAGGACTGAAGTAGCCACAATGTCTGTCACAGTGGTTGGAGTGGCTGCAGGGCCTTTTTCTGTATTATTGTCAGATCTTTTCCTCCTGAGGGTACCAAGCAGTGTTCAACATGGCTTAATGGGCCTGGGCCAGGCCCTGACACGCTGCAGTGATTTGGATTTGCCAGTACCCTTTTTTAATATATTTCACTAGTTTTTCTGGATTAAGCACTTATTCAGGGGTGTAGACACACTGGAAGTGCCCACTGCCCTAGATACCACCCCATACTATCCCATATACCCCACCACTCCAAACAATCCAGCTTCTGGGCGATGTTGTTGTCTGATCTTAAACAAGACCTGAACTATATGCAACAACATGCTGGCTCTTAGCAAAAGGACCAGGTTAGTTTCAAGAGTATTCAAAGGATATTCAAAATCTTTAAAAGTCTCAAATGCTACTGTGATCAGCCTGGAGAAGGAAGGAAGATGTAGGAAGATATCTCCCCACCAGGATGTCTTTCTGAGGACACAACTTATGATACCTCATTACGAAGACACAGGATTCCAGAATTGCTATGGTTTAACCTAAACTGTGTTACTAGAAGTACTGAAAAGTCTTCTTTCCCCCCAACTACTATTCTTATGAAGAGACACACACAAATTCACACATACATATATTTATGGACAATCAAGACACTGATGGTGATCACTAAGCACAATCTATTAAGAGAGTTCTGAATGAAATCAAGATGTACAAAATATTTATTTCCTGACTGAAGGCATAAAGCCAAGAGTATTGCTTATCACTTTTCCTCTTTCTCCAGGCATCCTTCTCACTCTGCCTTACAGATATGTAGGACAAAAAGTACTGCCATCCTCAATTTTTAAGTTTACATTTGTGACTGCCTGCTATTTATGTATTCAGTAAATGCAATTTCACATCGGAAAAATCTGCTCAAGTAATACAGCATAGCTCAATCTCACAGACATTTTAGTCACAGAAGCCAATAGCTCAGTCATGGAAGTCTGCTGTAACACCCTGATGCTCACAAACGATAAAGACTTAGCAGAACATTAACAACACAGGAAGCAAGAAAGGAGAATACAAAGTGGAACAAATCCTCTGTCTTCATTTGAAATAATTATTATTCTTAGTGGATGGTGAGCAGACAGGAGAAACTGGGTTGCAACAGTTTATTTCAGTATCCTCAGAACTTAAAGCAATCCACTCTTTTCCCTTACCAGCAGAAATATTTCATAGAAGATCAAAGAAGTTACTTCCAATGACTGAGTCAAAGACCTTTTAACATTTTTTTTCCTGCTTGAAGCTCCAGAAGATTAAAAAAGCATAGCCTTCCTTTGACAGTCAAATTGCTCTACAAGATTAACTTCCTCCTATGTGAGAAATTCCACTGGTAGCAGTAGAGCTTTTAGGAGGAGCAAGACTTGCATAAACCAAGGTACAGAGAAGAATCCCTTTGATTAGATGTCTTTTTATTCCTGACGTGCTCTATCTCTCAGAGATGATTTTACCATTCTCAAAATTTACAGAATTTAGGCCTGTGCAGTCACATCTTAAATGTGTACACAATATTTCACTCTGAATCTTGTTTCGCTATATACTGAAAAGTACAGACTTTCATATCTTTACAGTAGTTGCTATGAGACCAGTATAGTTTTATGCTATAAAGAATTTTATTATGCTTTTCATCTTTGTCTACATAACTTTTAATAAAATGCTAATAATATGCAGGTTTTCTTAACCTTTATGAGCTTTACAAAACATTTGGAGCTGCTCTCTTTGCCAATCCTGAGGCAGGTGTACCAGCCAACTGCAGCTCAGGAAGCAGAAGATCCCCAACCCTCTCCCCAGGAGGTAGGAGGGGACGTAAGCAGTGGAGGTAGGTCCCTGCTCCAGATGGCAGGTGAATCTCCTCCCAGCCTAGAAGGGAAGCTGCCCCAATACACCGGTTGCTCACGAACAGGGAAGGACAGGTGGGTTGATATGGTGCATGCTGCCCATTTTGAGCACAATGACCAAAAGTTCTGTTCTGGCTGAAATCAGGAGGGGTGCCAGCAGAATGCCATGTTGGACTTCTGGGAGCCTGTTTGGGACATAGACTGACAAAGTTCCTTGGAAGTCAATCCTGAAGGATAAAGGAGTACAGGAAGGCTTTTTTAAGGAGGAAATTTTAAAGATACAGGAGCAGGCTATCCCCATGTGCTGTAAGACAAGGCAGCAGACAAAAAAACCAGCCTGGTTAAACAGAGAACTTAGGCTGGAACTTAGGGGGGGAAAAATCAACAAAATCAAAAAAACCACCAAACAAAACAACAACAACAAAGAAGTGTTATCACCTCTAGAAGGAGAGGCAGGTAACTCAGGCAGATTACAAAGATGCCATGAGGGTATGTAAGGAGAAAATTAGAAGGGTCAAGCCAAAGTGGATCTGTGGTTTAAGACAAGAAATTTTATAAATACATTAGCAGCAAAAGAAGAGAGCCTCCATCCTTAGCTGGATGCGGAGGGTAGCATAGTGTCAGGGTGTTACAGTTTTAGAATTTGTCAGAACTTTTCTTTCCCTACCAACACAGACTTTGGGACCTGACACCCTCCTCGCCAAAGACCCATCTAATGATCCGAATTCCAACATGATGTCGGGGTGGAGGGTGTGGGGGATCAGGGGACAGAGGAGAGGTCTTTTGTTTGTTTTGGGAGTTTTGGTGTTGTTTTTTTTTCTCTCACTGCTTCTGCAGCAGTTTCAGGGAAGGAAGCACCTTGGAGGGACTCCTGCGGTTTTGGCTTCTTCCCTGCCTCCCGTTCCTAGCCCAGTGTGCCCTGTGCTTCAGAGGGACAGTCTTTCATCGTTTGGAGTTACTACAGATTTCCTGAGGCACCGATGGCACCAACGTAGGAGCCCCCAGCCCTCCCGTCTGCCCATCCCAGGCCAGCGCCTTTTGGACAGAGGACAAAGGAGGGAGAGACCCCGTTGCCTACGGGAGAGGTTTCACTCCGTCCCTTCAGAGACTCATTTCTTTAGAGGTTTTGGTTACAGAGTTATTTGTTCTGTTCTGGTGTTTTGAAAATTAGCAAAGATAAGGCACATCTACTAGAAGGGTCAGGACAATCCAGGGAACCACAGGCCTGTCGGACTGACCTAAGTACCGGGGAAGGTCATGGAACAGATCATCCTGAGTGCCATCACAGCACATACAGGACAACCAGGTGACCAGCCCAGCCAACATGGGTTTTGCAAAGGCAGGTCCTGCTAGACCTGCCTGATATCCCTCTATGACAATGGGACCCACTTGGTGGATGTTCCCTCCCTAAACTTCATTAAAGCATTTCACACCATCTCCCACAGCATTCTGCTGGTGAAACGGGCTGCTCATGGCTCAGGCATGTACATTCTTTACTGGGTGAAAAACTGTTCGGATTGCCAAATCCAGAGAAAGTAGTAATGAATGGCACTACATCAAGTTGGTGGCTGGTAACAAGCGGTGTTCCCCAGGGCTCAGCATTGGAGCCAGTCCTGTCTAACATCTTCATCAGTAATGTAACGAGGGGACTGAGTGCCCCATCAGTCTAGTTTGCAGATGACACCAAGCTGGGTGAGAATGTTGATCTGCTGGAAGGCAGGAAGACTCTGCAGAGATCTGGACAGACTGGACCAATGGGCTGAGGACAATGGCATGTCATTCAACAAGGCCAAGTGCCGGGTCCTGCACTTGGGTCGTAACAACCCCATGCAGTGCTACATGTCAGGGGCAGAATGGCTGGAAAGCTGCCCAGCAGAAAAAGACTTGGAACTGCTGAACACAAGCCAGCAGTGTGCCCAGGTGGTCGAAAAGGCCAAAGGCATCTTGGCCTGTATCAGAAATAGTGTGGTCAGCAGGACCAGGGCACTGATCATTCCCTTGTACTCAGCACTGGTTAGGCTGCACCCTGAGTTCTATGTCCAGTTCTGGGCTCCTTTACTACAAGACGCTGAGACGCTGAAGCATGTCCAGAGAATGGTAGTGAAGGTGGTGAAGGGTCTAGAAAGCATGTCCTATGAGAAGCAGCTGAGGTAGCTGGAGTTGTTTATCCTGGAGAAGGCTTAGGAGGAACCTCATTGCTCACTACAACTACCTGAAAGGAATCTCTAGCAAAGAGGGAGACGGCCTCTTCAGTCATGTCTCAAGTAAAAGGAGATGAAATGGCCTTAAGTTGTGCCTGGGGAGGTTCAGATTAGGTTTTATCAAAAAAAAATTCACTGAAAGAGTGGTCAGGCATTGGAATAAGTTGCCCAGAGTGGTGGTGGAGTCATCATCTCTGCAAGTGTTCAAGGGGCATCTGGTTGTGACACTTGAGGATATGGTTTAGGGGTGAATTATGTGGTGCTATATTAACAGTTGGACTAGATGGTCTTGAAGGTCTCTTCCAACACTGCTGATTCAATGATTCATGCAACGTGGAACACTTGAGATAGAAAACAGGCTTGCTTCCACAGTGATCCTGAAGGTAGATAATGTCTCAGACACCTACTTGACAGTCCTCTGTGGAGTAAGAATATGATTCCTGTATTTGTAGTTTGTAAACAAACAAGCTAAAAGAAGCAAGTGTTGATTATGTAAAAAGTGAGGTAATGAGGACTTTCCACTAAAAGCAGACAATTCATCAGCATCTCACAAATAATCCAATGCAATTCAAACATTGAATAGCAGTCTGCATTTTAGATTCTCAACATGTTGCTAACGTATCTGAATTTTAAAAAAGTTTCTAGTCACCATTATACAACATTGTATTTGTAAGAAACAGGTAGGGAATAATAAAATATAAATATTTTATAAAGCATAATGCAGCAAAGAGCAAGTTAACATGCAAATAATAGATTTCCTTTCTTCTCATGTGCAATTATTTCACTGAAAGCAACAAATTCAAGTAATATTAAACCTTAGGTTTCTTAATCTTCTCTTACTACAAATTTCAATCTTGCCACAAAAGGAATTTGGAGAAAATACATTTGCCAGTTTTCGTCCTTGCTATGAAATATAAAAACTGCTCTGCTCTAAGCCACATTTAAGCTGCCTAACACCACAAAACAATAGCACAAAAGAGACACATAGTATTATTAGCTGTTTCTCAGAATCAGACATAGAAAGACTAAAGCAACAGAAAAATGAGATAGCGGGATAAAAAGTGTCCGTTGGAAAACATACCCTTGTTCCAAATAAACAAAATACCCACCTTTAAAAGTACTAAAAAAAAAACCACCAAATGTTGTGGTGTTCTAATGTTTTTTTACCGTTAGCCTTTACTAAATAGCTGTCATTTCCCTTTTTAAAAATTAATATACATATGAACAATTTGGGACTACTCTCCAGATGATGTTACTTTAGCCTGTGAAGGGGCCTTTGGTAGGCTCTGATAATATTAAGGAGTTGAGGAGAAGATTGTTTACTACAGAGGTATCAGACTCTTTGACTTTATCCCACAAAACCACAATAAATCTGCTGACATTATTGGGCTACCGTTACAAGTTGGATAAGTCCAATAAGTTACATAAAGGACAAGTGCAATAAGGCCGCAAGTTAGTCTCTTTAGGAAAAAAAAAAAATATACCTTTCAAAAACAATCAGCAAGATCTTGTGACATCCAAACCTAGTACCCTTTACACAACACTACCAAAATTTAATTTCTGGTTACCAAAAAATACTTTTGCTTTGAGGGGATTGGTAATATTTCCTTAGCTCTCCAAGATAAACACAAGTTTATAGAATGAAAGTTGTATTATCAACCTGCCAGACTCAAATTTCATAATAACCATTTCCATCTAATGAATCTCTGCTAAAGAAATAAAAACAGGAGATTTAAGTCAATCTAGGAATGACAGGCAGAGGCAATACACTCAATACAACTAAATTTGCACACCTAGAAAACAACAGCCTGACGAGTGGTTCCTAAGATAGGAAACAGTGGTGTTTCTCAGCACGTGTGGCACATTGTCCAGCACAAATTTCTCTGCACTTAGGCGTTCAGTTACACACAGAAATAATTCAGTAGCACTGAAGTTCACAGAAATACTCTGTGTAGCACTGAAGTCATAACAGCTGAGTTTTAGGTGATGACAGAATGTTATTTCCTGGGTAAAATCAAAGACATTGTAAAATTATGTATTTTAAGAAAAAATATTACCTACAAAGGAATAGTAGAGGCAATGAAATAGGCAACTTCAAGAGCAAGAAAAAAAAACTCTGCTTTGATCATTTGCAGAACCTCATCTCTGATCAAGTAAGAGAAACAGTGTTAGTACGGCACTGAATATACCTATGATGGTTCGAACAAGCATTAATGAGTTTCACAAGCAACTGTTACTTTGTTAAACATGTTATTTTAAGCTAGCATGCAGTCTAACTTCAGTATTAACCATGCAATCACAGGTATCTTAACTACAGAGCATGTAAATTAGCACAATTACCTGTCAAGCTCATTTAGCCATGATTAGAGCACACTTCAAAGCCATCCATACATTTCTGCTACTCACACTGAGTATGTTACAGATAATTACCAGTTTAGTGAGACTTTGCCAATTAACTAAATTAACTTCAAAATTAAAATAGTTTCTTGTATCACTAAGGTTATTTCCATTGCATTACCAGTAAGGTTATTTGCTTAGCATAGGCAAAGCAAAACTTAAGTTGTCTTACCACATCATCTGTCAGTGTCTTGATATTTAAGTGCTGTAAATCAAACAGGAAACCAGTCACATCACAATTGTGCAGTTAAAAAAAAAAAAAAAAAAACAAAAAAACAAACCCAAATCTCAGCTCTACCCTGTTATAGTTACCTTTATTCAAAATTAGATGCAAGTGAAACAGTGTTGAATCCTGACACTTGAAATAAAGTAATAGTTTCTTGGCAAGTTGTACCTCGCTGGTTTACAGGACACAGCAAGTTATACAAGGAATAGCGTGGATTCAAAAAAATCTTCAATCTGATCCTTAGAAGAATACCAGCAGAATATAAACACAGCACAGGTTGAAACAATTTGTTATAGCTAAATATACTAGAGCAGATGATCCTCTCATAATTCAGCTGCTACACTTGTGTCTTCTCGAGATGGTTGTAGGTACACCAACAACAAATCAGTCAGAGATTTTAAACTCAACAGAAGAACACAGAGCTCCTCAGAAGTTCAAAACTATCTGTCAAGCTGCAACACTCAAACAACTAACACTGTTGAATACCCTCAAGCAATGCCTCTGAGGCAAACAGAGCATCAAGTTACAAGCAAAAACTGACATAAGTATTTCATAATAGTAACGTCCAAACAATCTACAGATCACACAAAACAGCAGATCCTAACCAACATTTCCTCCCCTCTGCACATCTGCAAACACAATAAGTGCCAGGATGTACAGCTCTCGCACAGAACCAAAGACCAACACAGAACACTGGTGACTGAGGAGTCAGTACTGCAAAGATCCCATGCATAGATTTTATGAAGAAGCTGAGAACTGGCAGGAAAATTTTAATAACGTGAAGTAACATACTTAGTGAGATAGACTCTTACCCCTTTCTTAGACTCCTCTTACTGCCTAGAGTGCAAAGCTTGGCAACAGCCATGGCCACTGTCAATGGCTATATCCAAATTAATCAGATTTGGAAACTCTGTCTTCTTGTCTTCAAGTCAACAATACTCAGCTATCGCTCTCTACAACTACCTGACAGGAGGTTACAGCAAGGTGGAGGTCAGCCTCTTCTCCCAGGTAACAAGCAATAGGACAAGAGGAAATGGACTCAAGTTGTACCAGGGGAGGTTTAGCTCGGATAGTAGGAAAAATTTATTCACTGAAAGGGTAGTCAGACATTGGAACAGGCTTCCCAGGAAAGCAGTGGAATCACCATCCCTCAAAGTGTTCAAAAGACATGCAGAGATGTGGTGCTTGGGCATCAGGTTTAGCAGTGAACATGGTGGTGCTAGGTTAACAATAACGATCTCAGAGGTCATTTCCAACCTTAAAAATACTGTGATTTTATGATCCTTAACTCTGACAACATCTCTGGTCCGTCCCTCAGAACCGAAGAACAATTTGTGTTAAGTAAAATATTATACATGATAGCTCTATTCCGATTATTATTAAGAAACTGAGGAAGAAGCATCTGATGAATGGTTATGAAGTTAAAAGTAAAAAGTGAGGTGCAAGGAAACACAGTATTCAGAGACAGACTAAGTTCTATCATAAAAATTAAAAAAAATTGGAAGTAGGTCAGTACTGAACATTTATGACTATTGCATTCCATGTTCAAATAGGTGGATTTCTAACAAATGAAAACAACAACCAAGAGAAAATGTTTCAATCCAGTCAGGAGACTGAAAATCTGTACCCTAGTCTTCCCACCAGTGTTCTCCTGCTGCAGGGGTAGATCAGACTTTTGCCCCACACACTGCCATGGAGCTGGCTTTTATTATTTGCTTTTACCATTTTGCTAAATAGCTACAAAGACAGCATGAATGTTAATTTGTGTATTTGCAAAAGCTCACAACTTGGCAGTTAGCAAGCTTTGGTATAATACCTCTATCCTTAAGTGAGCGAAGCTGCAAGAGAAAACACTAACAATATGGTCTTACACTGCAACTAGGTAGTGAAGAACATAAAAATGTATCCCCTTTTCATAAAGATGACTTAAATCACTAAGCCTTACTCAATGCATAGATACCATCGTGAAGCTCCTCTAACATAGTAGGAGACAACGTAATCTGCTTAGATTGGAAACCACCTGCATTCTGTGCTTTGAGGCGGAAGTTTAAGACTCATGTCACACTCGTACATTCCACGAAAAAGATGGGGGAAACAACAACATCAGGTTCATTGCCACTTAACAACTTGGATGTTTTGCAACTGCTCTGTAGAAGACACCATCATCATCCATGTAACCAGGCAATTTCACATTCAGGTTTTGTTCTCTGAAAAAGGCAGAACTTAGTGGGATAGTTCAAGCCAGTATTTTACTTTTCATTTAAGTTGTGATCTTCTCCACGGACACCCC
>VWZG01003867.1:14674-24993 GCA_013396735.1 Grallaria varia
ATGAGATGGGATTAGGGTGGGATGGGCTGGGGTGGCGTGGGAGTGCTGGATGGGGAGAACGACGATGACATGGGGAATTTCTGGTGATCCCCCTGTATCCTCTTGGGAATGCAAGGGAATCTCCTGGGATCCCGCTGGGAACCACCCACAGAGATGTAGTAGGCGACCCGGGATCTGAGAGCACCATGTGCAGGAGCTGCCACCAGTGAGAACTGCAGGGACACCGAGGTTTGGGGGAATCTGAGGGGCCCCAAGGGTGACAGAAAGGGAAGAGCTGGGAGAACTTGAAGAGGTTTCAGGGGGGTCACGAGGTCAAGGAAAAGGGAGCTGGGGGTGGGGAGACAGGGATGGGGAGTCCAAGGGGTCCCATTGCCCAGGGAAGGGCAGTCCGGGGGTCCCAAAGTTGAGGAAATGGCAGTCATGGGGTGGGAGACCCAGGAGGTCTGGAATGGGGTTCAGGTGGTCCTGGTCCCAGTTGCTTCCAGGCACTGCCATTATTATGCCAGTTGCCTCCAGCTTAGTCCAAGCTGCTCTCATTCATCCCCAGTATAGTTCCAGTTGCCCCCAGTATGATCCCAGTCACTCCCAGAATGATTCCAGTCACACCCACAATGGTGTCAGTTCCAGTCACTCCTAGTATGATCCCATTTCCTCCCAGTGTGGTTCCATACACTCCTGATATGAACCCAGTTGCTTCCAGTCACTTCTAGTACGATCCCAATTGCTTCCAGCTTGGTCCAAGTTGCTCCCAGTCATGCCCAGTATAGTTCCAGCCACTCCCAATATGATCCCCATCGCTTCCAGTCACTCCCAGTATGTTCCGAGTCACATCCATTTTGACCCCAGTTGTCCTCAGCGTGCTCCCAGTCACCCTCAGTTGCTCCCAGTATGACCCCAGTTACTCCATCATGATCTGTTTCTCCCAGCTGTACCCAACATCATCCCAATTGCCGCTCAGGATATTCCCAGTCACTCCCAGTATGATCTAAGTATGAACCCAGTCACTATTATTCATTCCCAGTATAATCACAGTGACCCCTAGCGTGGTCCTAGCTCCTCCCAGTATGGTTCCAGTCTCTTCCAGTGTGGTTCTAGCCATTCTCAGTAGAATCCCAGCCAAATCCAGTCACTTCCAATATGGTCCCAGTCACTCTCAGTATGATCTCAGTCTGATTCCAGTATGATCCTACTCATTTCAAGTCACTATCAGTATGATCCCAGTTGCCCCCAGCATGGTACCAGTTGCTCCCAGTTTGATTCCAGTCACTCCTAGTTACTCCCAGTATGATCGCAGTCACCCCCAGCATGGTCCTGGTTGCTTCCAGTCAGCCCCAATATAATGTCAGGCTGGGTCACTAGGGTCACATTGAGTTCCAGTCATTACCAGTATGACCCCAGTATATTATTTGTCAATCCCAGAATAATTCCAGTATGATCCCACTCACTCCCAGCTGGATAACAGTTGCCCCCTGGACGGTCCTAATTGTTCCCAGTCACTCCAAATATGGTTCCAATCACGTTCAGTAGGATTCCAGTCACTTCCACTATGGTCCCAGTCAGTTGCAGTCACTCCCAGTATGATCCAAGTCACCAGAAATATGATGCTATTTACTCCCCGTGTTGTTGCAGACACTCACAGTGTGAACACAATTGCTTTCAGTCCCTTCTAGTAGGATTCCAATTGCCCCCAGCATGGCCGAAGTTGCTCCCAGTTACCCTCAGTATAGTTCCAGTCACTCCCAGTATGATCCCAGTCAGATAATAGTCACTCCCACTTACTCCCAGTATTATTCCAATTATTCCCAGTTTGGTCAAAGTTGATTCATTCACCCCGGTATGGTTTCAGTCACTCCCAATATGATGCCAGTCAATTTCTGTCACTCCCAGGATAATTACAGTATGATCGCAGCCACTCCCAGTATGATCCCAGGTCCTCCTCTGTGGCCTCAGTCAGTTCAAGTCACTCCCCCTATGGTTCATGTAAGTTTCACTCACCTCCAGTATGATTCCAGTATGACCCTAGTCACTCCTTCTATGGTCTCAGTCATTCGCAGTATCATCAATCGCACCATCTTGTTGCCAACAAAGATGTCAAATGTCCCCTGAGGATGTCCCTTGTCACTGGGCTCCATTTTGCCATTGGGCTCTTGACTGCAACCTTTTGAGTGTGACCATCAAGTGCATTCCTTAATGACCAAGTGGTCCATCCCTCATATCCATATCTCTTCAGTTTAGAGACCGGGATGTTGTGCAGGACAGTGTCAAATTGTTTGCACAAGTCCAGGAGGGTGACACCAGTTGCTCTTTTCTCTCCACCACTTCTATAACCCTGCTGTAGAAGACAGCAAAGTTGTCAGGCTGTCACCAGCCACCTCCTTATTTTCCATGTACCTTAGCATGGATTCCAGAAGGATCTGCTCATGATCTTGCACAGCACAGAGGTGAGACTGACCAGCCTTGTTCATGATTAAACACAAAAAGATCCAGCTTGGCTTCAAGTCATTCCCAAAACAGAAGGGGTGGACACAGGGAACAATGTCACAAAGGCAATCAGATCTTCTCCAGGGCCACTGTGGGATTCTGAGTGCATCCAGAGCAGTGGAGGAGCTGGAGACCAAGGGCAGGAAAGACTCCAGCTGCCTCCAGTGCTCCCAGTATATCTCAGTTCCCTCAAGAGTCTGACGTGCTTGTTGATTGCCTTCTGTGCATCTTCCTGGAGAACGAGATCTATGCCCAAACCTCCATGCAGTCCACACCCTCTCTGCAGGTATTCATAGAACTGATGAGGCCTCACAGTGTCTTTCCAGGCTGGACCATTCCAGCACCCTCAGCCTCCTCCAGTCCCTGTCATGATATTGGTGACCCTTCCCTAAGTTTGGTTTAAAGCTCCATAAGGGGTCTGGCCACCTTATCAGTGATGACACAGTTGTCCCAGTTGGCCAGGTGAATCCCATCACCTCCCAACAGACCTTCTCAAAAGTGGATCCGTGATAGTGGAAGCCCAAACCTTGAGTATGGCACCAACCAAATGCTCCAGTCCTTTCATCACTGTCCCTGGACTCTCTCCAATATGGCCATGTCTCCCCAGAACTGGGAATTGCTGTTCCTGGGTCACACAGGTGAGGAGACCCTGGGCGGGCAGGTGGAGCTTCTGGCCCAGAGTGAATGCCCCTCCCTAGGCCCATGGCCACACTGGGGGTCATTGCTTGGGCAACGCACCATGGCCACCATCAGGGTCATTGCTTGAGTAATGTCCCCATGGCCAGTCCTGTGGCCGTTGCTTGAGTAATGCCCCAACAGCCACTCCTGTGGCCACTGCTTAGGTAATGTCCCCATGGCCAGCCTCAGGACTGTCACTTGAGTAATGTCCCCACAGTCACCCCCAGGGCTGTCACTTGGGTAAATGCCCCTGTGGCCACATCTGTTGAGATCAGATGTACCGGATGCTGGCTGTTAGCAGTGATGTGATAACACCTCCCTGAGGGGGAAGGACGTGTCAGCCTCTCATGCAACAGCCACAGGGGTTGTGACACCCAAACCACTCAAAGCAGCAGTTTGCACCCCAAAGCCCCTCAATTCTCTCTGAAGGCATCTCCTGGACTTCACCTCAGCTTGCCATGGTTGTCTACAAGGTGACAGTGGCCACAGGTGATGTGGCAGAAGCTGGGACCAACAACTCCATCTCCATCACCTTGGTGGGCAGCCAAGGCGAGAGCCGCCAGACCACCGTCTCCTACTTTTTTCTGCCAGGGCAGGTGGGGATGGGGACACAAGGGGTGGAAGAGCTGTCCTGGGGACATGAGGGGTGGCACAGGCTGCCCTGGGGATGAGGGGCTGCATGGACTGTCCTGGGGATACAAAGACATGGTGGAAAGGGATCTGGGGGGAGATGGTGGGAATGGGGTCTTATGGAGATGGGTGGGAAGGAGTATTGGGAGATGGTGGGAAGGGATCTTGGGGGAATGGAGGAAAGGGGTTCCAGGGGTGTGGAAGAAAAGGATTTGGGTGGGGATGGTGCAGAATAAGGATCCTGGAGGGATGGAAGCAAGGGGATGCTCTGAGCCTCTTCTCTGCTGGTGTACCCTGGTGCCACCCTGGGGCATCTGCCCATCCCCCAGAAGTCATTCCCTCTTCTCCAGGAGAAGAGACTGTCTGTGGACTGCAGGCAGGACCTGGGCCCCATTGTCCTCATCCGCCTACACAAGTGGCGGATCTTCTTGGAGGACTCCTGGTACTGCAAGGATGTCCGGGTGACAGCTCCCAATGGCACCGTGTACCGCTTCCCCTGCTACCAGTGGCTAGAGGGGGTCACCACGGTGGAAGTGCGGGAGGGATCAGGTAGGACACGCCCCACCCCCAATCCTCCTCTGATGGCTGCGGGTCCAACCTTGACCTCCCCTTGTCCCTTCCAGGGAAGAAGCTGGTGGATGATGAGCTTCAGATCCTCAAGGAACATCGGCGTCGGGAGCTGGCAGCACGACAGGAGGCTTACCGGTGACAGCGGGGACATGGGGACAAGGCCCACCTTGGCCAGGTAGGCTGGTCTGCGATGATGCTGATGTCTACCCCCATATGCCCCTCCAGGTGGAAGAACTATGCCCAGGGCTGGCCCCATTGCCTCAACATGGGCTCCATCCTTGAGTTGGACTCCAGTATCCAGTTCTCCTGTGTCAGGGCCACCAACTTCACTGGTTTCCTCATCTTACAGTAAGCAGTGCCCTGAGGCCGGGTAGGACCTGGATGATGGTGGGAAGAAGGGTCAGAGAAGAGAGGGGTTGTGCTGAGGTCCCCCTCTGTCCTATAGAGGGGCCTCCCACTTTCTATCAGGATTCCTGCTGAGAAGCACCTCCTGGGGCAGCCTAGATGAGATGCGCACCATCTTCTCCCGGACACAGGGCAGGGATATTGGTGGGTGCCTTGTGTGTCCCACCCAGCCACCCAAGACCTCCCTTTCCCTGGAGAGTGAGTAAGTGAGTGCTGATGTCTGACTATCCCCTTAGTTCCTGAGTACGTGGCCAAGCACTGGAAAGAAGATGAGTTCTTTGGTTACCAGTTCCTCAATGGCAACAACCCCATCATTATCCAGTGCTGCACTGCACTGCCGCCCAAATTCCCAGTGACACCGGAGATGGTGGCCAGCTCACTGGGGGGTGGCACTGACCTGTACAAGGAGCTGCAAGAAGGTCGGATCTTCATCGTGGACTATGAGGTGCTGGAGGACATCCCAGCCGACACCATCAATGGGCGCCAGCAATACCTGGCAGCCCCACTCTGCCTGCTTCACCAGGGTACTGATGGGCTTCTGCGCCCCATCGCCATCCAGGTAGGGATGCCCCACCTCAAACCATGCATGGGGGGGGGTTTAGAATGGTCCCAGACCATGGGGTGGTGTCCCACAGCTCAGCCAAAAACCAGGACCCTCCAGCCCCATCTTCCTGCCAAGCGATGACGAGTGGGACTGGCTGTTGGCCAAGACCTGGGTGCGCAACGCTGACTTCTACAGCCACCAGCTCCTCACCCACCTGCTGAGGACCCAC
This sequence comes from Grallaria varia, assembly GCA_013396735.1. Classification (NCBI taxonomy): domain Eukaryota; kingdom Metazoa; phylum Chordata; class Aves; order Passeriformes; family Formicariidae; genus Grallaria; species Grallaria varia. The sequence goes on from VWZG01003867.1 coordinate 20,212, forward strand.
CTGTTCGGGGAGGTCTTTGCCATCGCCACCCTGCGCCATCTGCCCACATGCCATCCCCTCTTCAAGGTAAGGTCCCACCTCAGGGCCACCCACTGTCCCCCCACCCATCTGACGCCAGTGATGCGCCTCCCAACAGCCCCCCAGATTTGTTGGGGAGTCCCTGGTCACCTGCCAGGTGCTGGTTCCCCCCTTAGCTCCTCATGCCTCACTTCCGCTTCACGCTGCACATCAACACCTTGGCTCGCACCGTCCTCATCAACCCTGGAGGCCTCATCGACAAGGTGAGCCCTGGGAACTGGAAGCACTGGGCTCTGCTGGAGGCACTGGGGGGCACTGGGTGCACCGGGGTTTGGGAGGCACTGAGGTGTATTGGGGGCATTGGGGGTCTACTGGAGTCCACTGCGGGGCACTGTGGGGTACTGAGAGCACTGAGGGGCATTGGAGTCCATTGTGGGTGCTGGGGTCTACTTAGGGCACTGGGAGGCACTAAGGTGCTAGTGGGAGCAATGTGGAGTACTGGGTGTACTGGAACCATTGGGGTGTACTGGAATTCCTGGGGAGCACTGTAGTGTACTGAGGGAACTGGGGGTACTGGAAAATATAGGAGCCCTGGGAGACACTAGAGAACATGAGACGGAGGGCACTGGACAGTACTGGGGTATACTGGGAGCACTGGGGGCACTGGGTGTGTACCTGCAGGACTGATGTCCTCAGAGCACTAGGGGACACTGAAGTCTGGCACCTCCTGCCCTGCCCACCCATTCCCAGGGCTCGGGGGCGACCTATGAGGGGCTGCAGCTGGTGGTGAAGCGGGGCCTGGAGCGGGTGACTTACACATCCCTCTGCCTCCCTGATGACATCCGCCACCGCGGCATGTCCCATATCCCCAACTACCACTATCGGGATGATGGGATGAACCTCTGGAAAGCCATTGAGAGGTGGGACCATTTTCAGCAGTTGCGGGGTGGTCCCGGGGGTGCCCCAGGACCTCACAATCATCTCATCCCTGTGGCAGCTTTGTCACTGGCATCGTGATGTTTTACTATGGTGAGGATGCAGCAGTGAGCGGGGACGCCGAGCTGCAGGCCTGGGTGACGGACATCTTCACCAATGGCTTTCTGGGCAGAACCTCCTCAGGTAGCACACCTGTGTCTGCCACGGCATGTCCCCAGGGGTGTCAGGAGACAGGGACAGGTTCCTGAGGTTCTTGACTGTCCCTCTCCCAAACCAGGTATCCCCTCCTCGCTGCAGACAGTGGCGGAGCTCATCAAGTTTCTCAGCATGGTGATGTTCACCTGCTCAGCTCAGCACGCAGCCGTCAACAATGGGCAGGTGGGACAGAGGCCAGAGATCAAAAGGATGTCCCCACTTGTCCTCAAGCCATGCTGGGGACATGTCCCACTCCCACCCCTCTATGCACAGGAGGGATGTCCCCATCCTGAACCAATATCCATATCACACCACTACATGCTAGATGGATATCCCCATCCATCCCATCCCCATGCTGGAAGAATGTTCCCACCCCACCTCAGGAGAATGGCCCCATCCAATGTGTCCTCACGCCAGAGGGATATCCCCATCCATACCCTCTTCATGCCAGAGGGGATGTCCCCATTTGTCCCATTCCCTCTCCGTGTTGGAGAGAATGTCCTCACCAGTCCCCTCTCCATGCCGGACAAGATGTCCCAATCCATGCTGGGGTGATGTTCCCATCCGTCCCCTCTCTGTGCCAGGGGATGACCCCATCCACCCCCTTGCTGTTCTGAGGGATGTTCTCTGCAGTGACCTGTCCCCCTGCAGTATGACTTGGGTGCCTTTGTGCCCAACGCCCCATCCTCCATGCGCCACCCGCCGCCCAGCGAGAAGGGACGGGCCTTCCTCCAGCATTTCCTCGACACAGTCCCTGAGGTGGCCACCACTGCCAACATCCTAGTGACCCTCATCCTCCTCAGCTCCCAACTCAAGGACAGGGTGAGTCTGGCCCCACAGTCCCCATGGCCCCTCAAATGGGTCTATGGGGCTGAGGAACCCCAAAAGGTGCCCACAAGGCTGGATGTCACAACTTTTGATGTCCTCAAGCCTGGAGGGTGGCCACCATCACTCCACAGCTACCAGGGTGCCAGAGAACCCCGCAATGGCACCAGGGGGTTGAAGCTGAGAGATCTCTGTCCCCCCCAGAGGCTCCTGGGACAGTACCCTGAGGAGCGGTTCACAGAGGCAGAACCCCGGCGGCTCATCCGGGCCTTCCAAGGGCGGCTGGAGGAGATCCGGGACCAGATTGAGGAGAGGAACTACCTGGCTGAGCTGAGATACAATTACATGAACCCACAGGAGACCGAGAACAGCATCTCCATCTGAGTGCAGTGGCTGCACCCACCTAGCACCCCCAGCACTCTCAGCACCCTACACCTGGGCACCCCCAGCACTCGGCAATCCCAGCACCTGGACACCCAGTGCACCCAGCACCCTCCGTTCCCAGCTCTCTCAGCACCCCACACATGGCCACCCCAAACACTCTTGTCACCCAGCGTCCTGCACTTGGACAACCCCAGCATCCCCAGGACCCTGCACCTGAACACCCTCAGCATCCCCTCAACCTGCTTCCTTCCCCCCAATAAATGGCAGCTGTCAAGCAAACCCTTGCTGCGTGGGGGGGGTCATTCTAAAACCACGGGGACCCCCTGGCCCATCCCCACAGCCCCTACTCAAAGTGGGAGCTGGACTAGGGCAACTGAGACGTGATGGGGTGCCCAGTGCTCCCAGTGCCCCCTTCCAGTGCTCACAGTGTCCATTACTGGTCCCCAGTGAGCCCAGTGTTCCCTCACAGTGCTTGCCAGTCTCTCCAGTGCTCCTGGTGCCCCCTTGTTGCAGGGCAGGGCGGAAGCTTCACACAAAGTTTATTAGAAAACCTCCTTTTGAGCCACGAGGCGCAGAAAGGACCCACCCACAACCCCCTGGATTTCTAAACTCCTTCTCTGAGACGAATATGGGTGCAGACAGATCCAATCCAAGCCCAGATCCCTCAGCCTCTCCTCACTGGCAAAGTGCTCCAGCCCTATCTTGGAGGCCCTACACTAAACCTGCTCAAGACATCTCTCCTGTGTTGAGGAACCAAAAACAAGGCAGAGAAACCTGCATAACCACCATTTTGATGGGGTAACACAGCCCAGGGGGCTCCTGGCCTCCCTTGCTGCCAGGGCACACGGCTGCCTCCTGCCCAGCTCCCTGCCCACCCCCAGCTGGCTGAGAGGGCTGCTCCCAGCCAGGCAGCTCCCAGCCTGTGCCATGGCCAGGAGGAGTCCCCTGCAGGGGAAGACACTGGCATTTGTCCTTCTGGGCTTTCATGAAGCCCTTCACTGAGCAGAGAGGCTTGAAAGACGTCTCCAGTAAAGACTCAGACAAAGAAGCCATTGAGGGCTTACCCCTCTCTATGGTCCCCCCATCTGCTGGGGATCCCAAGGTTCCCCCCTCCCCATAGTCCCCCCTCTCTGGGCTGTTACTGGTCCTGAGTGTGCCTCCTTCGAGAGACTGAAATGTTAAGGGTTAGTGGCTCAATCAGGCATTTGCAAAAGCAGTGGATGCTCTGCTGATGATGTGCAAGGTACCAGCCCAGGTGCAGAGGGCATGAGTCCCAGAGGTTGCCCACAACAAATCAATCCTTGTTTAGCAAGAAGAGGAGTTTTGAGCCAGATAAGGGAAGAGGCTGATAAGAAACTACTGAGATAGTGCTTCTTATCATGCCAATTTCCTCCCTTACACAACTGGGTGGGCACTGCCCCAGCTGCGGTATTGGCTGGGGAGCTGGGCTCCAAATTTTGGTGCTGAGCTCCTGAGATCACTCTCACCTCCTGAGCCCAGCTCCCAAAATTGAGTTAATCCAGGGATTGCTTCCACACAAAAGGTGCCAGGAGAGAAACGTGTTGCTGGTCTTTCCCTCCCCTGGGCAGTCCATCACCTGCACAGAGTCAATAGGCCTGGGTATTGCACTTCCCAAGGAAAGGCATTGTCATCCACTTCGAGGAGCCCACCTCCATAATTTGATGCTGTCTGGTTCCCCTTCATCATCTGTGCAAACAGCAGGGCCTGCAGTCAGCACCACTGACACCTCTCTCCTCTTCTCTGTCTCTTGAGAACCTGGTGTGCCTTCTCATTCCTCATTCTTCTCAGGATCCTATTTTCTGGTTCACCGTCCCACTCTTTTTCCTCTACCTTCCTCTCTCCTTTCTCCTGCTTTTCCTTTCTCTCTTTTCCTTCTGTTCTCCTGGACAACGGGCGGGGGCAGCACAGGCAGAACTCATGAGGTGAGGGGTGGCCTAACCAAGAGTCCCTTTTCCTGATGCCTTGGGTGTCTTGGAGCTGGAGGGATTAGATTTGACATAAGTGTGGTGAATTGTATTGCCTTGGGTGCTGTAGATTAATATGTGCTGAGCTGGTATTTTGTGGAACATTTTCTCTAGCTTGCGTAGTGCCCTTTTGAACCATTGCCAAGTTCCCTTATTTTCTCCCCTAAATTAATAAAGAAACTCCATAGAAACAAGCCCATGGCTTATTTTCAGGACATTTTCTTAAGGTATTAAGCCCCTTATACATAAAAAAATAAATATTAATAATTAATATTCATAAATATTAAAGCAATATTCTTAGCAGAGCCCGTGAGCAGAGGCCAGGGCCGGAGTGTCACATCCCCCCACTGAAGGGTGTTTGGAGTCTTGGAGGGAGCTGGGGAAGATTGAGTACGGCTGGGGGGACATGGGGGAACAGCGGGGGGGCTTGGGGACGGGG
>VWZG01003868.1:0-71030 GCA_013396735.1 Grallaria varia
CGACGGGGCCGCGGGGGTGGAGGCCGGGGGGGCAGTGCAGGGCCGGGCCGCGGGGCACGGCGGCAGGTGTGGTCTCCCCGCGGCAGGTGTGGTCTCCTGGCCGGAGGAGCCCGCGGGCCGCATCCCCAGGGATTGCTGGTGCTGCCCCGGACCGCCGCGGCTGGTGCCCGTGCCCGCCACGGGGAACTCGGGAATGTTCAAACCCTCCTTCCCTCCCGCGGGTCCATGCAGGCCCCGGCGCTCTCCCCTTCGGTCCTTTTCCCCTTCTGTAATTTTCCCCATCCTCCCAGTCTGAAGCCTGAGCTTTTCCTTTTGGAAACAGGAGAGTGAGATCTTTTCAAGCAGATTTTTCCTTCCCTGTGGTGCAGACGGGCAGTGCCAAAGTCCCCTGCATCAGCCCAGACTGGGAGCTGACTGCCCTGGGAGCAATCGGTGTGCTGGACAGCAGGGCAGGATGACAGCGGCCTGTACTGGACAGGCAGGAGCACACAGCAGATCAGAGGAAGGGAGTGGTTTGCACTTGTCAGGAGGTTTGTGTGTGGCAGCTGGTTTGGGGCTCCGCAGTGCAGGGAGGACGGGTTTGAACTGGAGTGTGTTCTGCAGAGATGAAATGGGCTGGAACATGTGCCCTGTGAGGAGAGGCTGAGCGACTGGTTTGTCCTGCAGAAGACCTAGCTTCAGCTGGACCTCTGAGAGGAGCTGTGAGACAGACTCGTGCCAGTACCCATGAGAGGGTTGTCAGAAAGACAAAACCAGGCTTGTCTCAGCAGGGCATTGTGGCAGAATGAGAGGCAATGGGCATAAGCTGAAACGAGAGGAAAAACTGGATATGTGAAAACTTTTTCCCCATGAGGCAGTCAAGCAGTGGAACCAGCTGCCCACAGAGCTGTGCAGTTTCTCATTGTCCTGGGAGATTTTCAATACCCAGATGCAAAATGCCCTGAGCAAAATGGTCTCTAACCCTGTAGCTGATCCTGCTTGGAGCAGGAAGTTGGACTAGAGACCTTTAGAGGTTCCTTTAAACTTGAATTGTGCTATGCTTCTGAAATATGTGACTTTTGAGAGGTCTCACCTATTGGTATTCCAGCAGGAGTGGATGAGAGTTGGATTTTGTACTTTCATGCTTAAGGCAGTTAAGTGGGGAGGGTAATCTTTGTTTATTTGATACATTTAAAATAATAGTTTTTGAAATAGCTGATTGCTTGAAGTTTGCATTTGGGATACATACCTGCATTTCTTGATGTTGAAAAAGTGCAACAAACCTTTTTAACTTACATCTTCCTTCTTTTCTCCTGCACTCTGATTTAATGTGCTTTTAACTGCCAAGTGATTGTTTCAAAGGTGGCAATTTCACAGTGTCTGTCCAATGGGTGACTGGTTTGCAGTCCTGGACATAGGTCTCTGGGCTATATCTCACTTCACTTTAGGAAGCAGATACCCAGAAGAATTCCAGATGGTAAATGGTGTATTCAAGGTCCTTCAAACTCTTGCTGGCAGAGCTGGGAAACAGGGTGGCATATTGGTAACATGCTTCTGTGTCAGATTGGAGGGCAGCAGATGCATCTCCTCAGTTTTAGTTATCTTTGGGGGTTTTTTTTGATTCAGGTTAGTGTGTCTGTGATGTGAGGTAGTGGTGCATAGTAGTCCTGAATTTTTTTCCTTTGAAATGCATTCTTTAAAAAAGATCCACAAATGTAATGTTTAAGTTGAGGAATACATTTTTCAGAAGAGCATCCTCGGATATAAGGTAATGACTGATGATGTTTCTTACAGTGTGTGCATGTTGGAACAAGCAGGCTCCGAGCTTCCAAGGCAGCAACAGAAGTAATCTTAAATGTTCCTGAAACTAGGGTGAGTCCTTTGGAAAATGGCTTGCAGATAGCTTCTGAAGACTCTGGACTCTCAACATGCACAGTAAGTAACTTGGAAAGGAAAGGGGTTTTTTTGTATCTCTTCATCTATGTTCATTTCCTTGTGCAACTAAGTTGCATTTACATGTCAATGTTTCTACAATTTAAGACAGGAAATAGAAGTCTTAAAGACTTTCCTAGATTTGTGATTAGATTTTTTTGTGAAGATCAAAACTTGTCTTTTCTTGAAAACCTGTTCTGTTTAAGGAAAAAGCCATTTAAAAATAAGTCATGAAAATCTTAGTGTGATTTTCACACAGAAAAACAGTAAAGCTTTTAGCTGGTAAAATGACCTTTTTTTTCCTCCGTTGAGGTTGGACTTTGGATTGATGCTGGAAGCAGGTATGAAAATGAGAAGAACAATGGGACTGCGCACTTCCTTGAGCATATGGCTTTCAAGGTGAGTATCAATATTGATGTGGAAGTTTACAGTGGATTTCTAAGTTATATATCTTTAAAGATCAATGATAAGAACTTTGCCAGAGTTGTATAAATAAATTTTCCAAATTGAAATGAGGAAAAAAATCAGGGACAACTAAAACCTTGGTTTCCATTAGAAAATGAAGTTAAAGTCCTAGTTCTGTGTAGCTGATACACAACTACAGATTACACATTTCTAGTTTTAATTAATTTTTGCCTTCTTATAATATATAGTCTTCGAAGACATACAGTCACCCTACTGCCAGCTTTTTATTTTCATTTGGGAACATAGTAGGATTTATATGTGACTTTCAAGCTTGGAGACGTTAGTATACCAGTTTTATTTCCAGAAGACTTTCTCTTGATCTTGACTTTTCCAGACAAGAAGTAGTAAGGATGGGTAGGTGAATTGTAGGGTCTTGTTTGATATTCTTACTGTTCTATTTCAGGGAACAAAAAAGAGGTCTCAGTTAGACCTTGAACTAGAGATTGAGAACATGGGAGCTCACCTGAATGCATATACCTCCAGGGAACAAACCGTGTATTATGCTAAGGCTTTTGCAAAAGACTTACCAAGAGGTAATTGCTCTCATTCATCATGAAAGCAGCAAAGAATTAAGTGCTTATCCAGCTTCCAATGAGATGACACAGAATGATGCTTTTGCACTGTTATAGTTCCTTACTTCCTGGGTGAAAAGTCCTTTCTTGGACTTCACAGGAATGTGAGAGTGCAGTTTTGGAAAGGAGCTGGCAGCGAAGCTGATACTTGAAACATTTTTCTCTTCAGAGTCCCAAAATAAGATATCTTTTGGACTTTTCCCTTCCTGCAGAGCAAGTCTTTTGCCCCCTTGCAAGTCATGTATCAGCACTTGGTCTTTGGGGTGGGCTTCACTTTTGGAACCACATTTTTCTGGTAGTCTGAAAATACTCTTTCCATTTCCATCTCTATTGTCAATTAGCTGTGGAAATTCTTGCTGACATAATTCAGAACAGCACCCTGGGAGAAGCAGAGATTGAGCGTGAGCGAGGAGTTATACTTCGGGAGATGCAAGAGGTTGAAACCAACTTGCAAGAAGTTGTCTTTGATTACCTTCATGCCACAGCCTATCAGAAGACAGCCCTAGGACGGACAATTTTAGGACCCACTGAAAACATCAAGTATGTCCAAATTTATGTCTTTCTTTAATTGTGTGGTAACTTTTATACATTGAAAATTCTAATCTGAAAATGTAGGGAACAGCATCAGTTTTCATTTTTACAGCTGAAATTTCACTGAATATAACCATAAGAAGGATCCCCCTATTGCCTTAATTACTCTGTATGCAGGCATCAAAGGGATGTGAACTTCAGATGTCCTCTGCATGTCTTTGATTTTTGCCATATTTTTCTCCTGTTCGTTAGAAGTGCATCTGGCACAAAATTGGAAATGCTCCTTTTTCCAGCTGGTCATGTGTTAGGCATTCCTGTAAGCCTAACTGTGTTTGCACTGCTCTTTCAGCATTTGTTTAGACCAGTGCAGACCAGGAGACTGCCAAATGTGCTGTTTTCAAAGGAACAGGAAAGATCATTAGTGCACCCTGTCTCTACCTGAATAAATTGTAATTCTCAGTCCTCAGCAAGCTGGAAGGGCTTTGAAAAGCAAAATGTATCAAGTTCCTATTTCCTTTTTAAGAAGTCACCCTTATTTTAACTTTCTGCCTCTCTGTTCTGTGTACTGGCAGAACTTTTAATTCTTTTGATATGGAGTTGTTCTATATATTTATCTCACTCTAGAAAACTTTACTGACAGAGTAATGATGTTTCCTTTCCTGTTCTAGATCCATAAATCGTAATGACTTGGTGGAGTACATAACAACACATTACAAAGGACCCAGAATGGTCCTGGCTGCTGCTGGAGGTTAGTGTGGGATATTCACCCTGGATCATGTGAAACTATGCTTGAACCCATGGCCTAAGTCTCTGGGAACAACATGATGAATTACCTATTGTTCAGTAGGTCCTGGAAGTTCATTGTTAGCCTTGTGTGTTTTGTGCCTTCGTACCCTTTGAGCTTTTGTTCCCTTTTCCTTTCAGTAGTATTCCAGAAGCCTTCAATAAGTAACAAGAAGTGAATTGGAGGCCAAAGTTATTCTTCCATGTGGGCAGGAAAAGAGGATCCTAGAAGGGGTTCAGTGTGAAAAGGGGAGTAGCAAACAACACAGAGAAAAAGTAGTAACATTGAGGCTTGAAACTGAGAGCAAACAGCTTGAATTGATGCAGATTTAATGGAAGGCTGCTAGAGAGAATTGAGGAGGGGGAATAATGATGATCTCACTCTGTATAATGGGGAGGTGTGAGGAATCCAAAAGTGAGGTATTAAAGCAGGGGCACAATAAATTACTGCTTGCTTGAGTCTTTAAACTGTGCAACAATTTAAGTGAACTAGTTATAGAGTAACATCACAAAGCATGTGAAATACCTTTGTTCAGGTGTCTCCCATGATGAACTGCTTGACCTAGCAAAGTGCCATTTTGGTAACTTGCCATCTGCTCCAGAAGGAGGATTGCCACCCCTGCCACCCTGTAGCTTCACAGGCAGTGAGGTAAGCTGTTGGGTGGCTTTTTGAGCTGGCCCTTTCATCCCCTGGCACCTGCTCTCTGCTGAAGAGAGAGGGCTGCTCTGCCACAGACTAAGCATGTGAAAAGGTTCCTTGCCCTAGTGAGGGCAGTGGAGTAGCTGCTTTCCAAAGTAGTACTTTTGGTCCTTTCTTGGACAAGCCTCAGGTTTTACGCTTCAGCACTTCCTGGAGGAAAAAGTCACTGCTGCTACTTTCCTTTTATCCCCTTGACTGTGGTGTTGGAGCATTTCCACTTGTTGAGAATCACTTATTTAAAGGATATGGCAGATAACCGAGGCATCCTTGTTCTGTTAATCTCTATTCAGATTTTGTAAAAACATCACATTTTCTTGCTTCTCCTAGTCATAAAATGACTTGTAATGCCCTCTCTGTGTATGTTGGCAAAGTGGTCTGATTTTGCTACAGGGAAGACTAGTTAAAGCTGATGCTAAATTAACTTCATATACTTTAATTTTTGGTTCTGTGTGGATGCTTTATAATCCAGCTGTAACGGAAAAGTCTGTCTTCTGATATTTAACTTCCCATATAGGTGACTGTGTACAGTTTGTACTACAGCTGCTCTCATATGTTCCACAGATTCGAATCCGGGATGACAAGATGCCCCTGGCACACCTGGCGATAGCTGTGGAAGCAGCCGGCTGGGCAGACCCTGATACAATACCACTGATGGTAGCCAATACTCTGATAGGTAACTGGGATCGTTCCTTTGGAGGAGGCGTGGTGAGTGAACCTGCAAACACCTCCTGCTCTTAATGATGGTGGGCTGGTGAGATCTCCCTCACTTGGGCACTGCCAGAACAGATGAGCGCATCCAGTTGTGTGCCTGAGAATTTGTTACCCAAGATCTAGAGAAATCTTAGAAAGTGGTTCTAAACCATTCAAGTAGAGGTTTCTTGAGGTCTGCCAGCCCCTCATGGACAGCAGGATGTTTTATGCCTGCATGTCATCAGAATCTGTGGGTATCAGTAACTGTACCTTTCTTGAACCTAAGCAGAATTTTGATTTTGGCTTAAATCTGGGCTGCTACTTTGAAATGTGAGATTATATACAAAGAATGGAACTGTTGTGATGAAAAGCTGGGATGAGGAGTTGTCATAATTAACGTTGTATCTTCTGCTGGAACCTGTGACAGTACTGCATGTTCTGTCATCATTAAATGAAAACAGGAAATCAGGGAGGTGAATAGTAAGCTTCCAAAACACTACATAAAATATTATCTTTTTCTTTTCCCTCAGCAGAATTTATCCAGTAAACTTGCTCAGATTGCCTGCCATGGTAACCTGTGTCACAGTTTCCAGTCCTTCAACACCTGCTATACTGACACAGGCCTGTGGGGACTCTATATGGTCTGTGAGCCGTCTACTATTCAGGACATGGTGCACTTTGTTCAGAGAGAATGGTAAGCTAACAACTGTTTCTCTGAAAAGATTGTTTTCAGTGGAGGAATACAAATTAAAAAGATAAAAGTAATTTAAAGAGAGTATTTTTGTTTTTCTGCTTAAGCTAATCTAGAAAAAAACAAATACATCAAATTCTAAACTTTGGCACCCAATGCATCCCAGCAGCCAGCTTCTGGCACCCTTACTTGAAGTGAATAGCTTAAGATTTAGGTTTTGTTTTCTTTCTCTGTGCTGGAGGAATGACTAGTCACTGTAGTTAATATAACAACATTCCCTGTACAAGGACATATGGCTGGGAATTCTGAGCTGTTACATATAGACTTTTGAAACCTGGGATTCTAGATAATATTCATTCATCTAAGTCTTAAATCTGTATTGAAGGATGTCCACAGGTGCAACTGTAAAGCTTGAACTGCAGATGTGATCAGAAACTGACATATGTAAGAGCACTGATTTAAAGTGGATGAAGTTGAAACAAATCTTGAAAATTAGTTTCTTTAATGACATAAATCACTTTTTAAATACCATTATTCTATGAGACCTCTCTTAACAACCCATGGAGAAAAAAGGCATGACTTTAGCTGTCTGTTTACTGCAGCTTAGTACCAGAGAAGATACAAACAATTCCTGGGACAAGTATCAAGTGTTAAGATATTTAATGCATCCCCGTGTCCCTGTGTAATGTTCCTTATACAGAGTGACAAATTGTTCTCTCACCAAGAGAAGAGCCAGGGAGTGATGGATTGCCTTCTAACTAATTACTTCTGGTTGCTTGGCTCCTATTTTCTTAGCAACATCCATTCTCAACACGACAAGTACACTTGGCTCAAAATATACATTTATTAAAATCCAGCTCTTATAAAGAGAGAAACTTGCTCTTGGGTATATGGGCATGCTTCCAAAAACCCTGCTCTTACACTGCAGCTTCACATTCTACGCCTTGTTTCCATGCCAAACTCTAACAGCTCTCTCTAGGAAAGTGCCTGGTAGGTGCAGTAATGTCTATGCCTGTGATAAAGAGGTACAATCTTGTGTGCTACAGACAGGCTACTGCTATTTAATGCCTTTGGATTTGAACTATTTTTCAGGATAAGACTTTGTACAAGTGTTACAGAAAATGAAGTAGCTCGAGCAAAAAATCTTCTGAAGACAAATATGCTGTTACAACTTGATGGTGAGATTTATGAGAGCTTTTTATTCTTTGTGGATTTGTAGGCTGATAACTGAAGCATATTTCCCCTTATTTTAGGGTCCACACCGATCTGTGAAGACATTGGAAGACAAATGCTGTGTTATAAGCGCCGAATCCCAATTCCAGAACTTGAGGCAAGAATTGATGTAAGTGGCACTCATGTTGAAACTTTTATATTATGCCACTGAAAAAATTAATTGCTACAGAAAGTAACATTACAGAAGTTAAGACTTTCCCTGAGTGAGAAAATGTTTCCAGCTGAGAAAACTTTCATGTGTTTTGTTGCCTGTTCCCCTGGATTATACAAAATTAAGATCACAGTTTTACAGGTTGTAACAAAGATGTCTCTTTTACCCCTTTTAGGCTATTGATGCCCAGACTATTAGAGAAATCTGCACGAAGTACATCTATGATAAGCATCCTGCAGTTGCAGCTGTTGGTATGTGGTATAAATTTCCCTACCCTCCCATAACCCCTCCAGACCAATCTCTATCAGTTGAACATATGTCATGGACAACTTTCTTTAACTTCCAGGTCCAATTGAACAACTTCCAGAGTATAGCAAAATCTGCAGTGGCATGCACTGGCTTCGTGAGTAGTGAATAACAAGACCTTTCAGTATATTTGAACTTTTAAAAAAACCCCAGAAAACCAATTAAAAAAAACTCAAACCAAAACAAACCCCCTCTCCCTCACCAAGCAACTACACCTATTTAAAGCTTTTGAGTTGTATTTGAGAAGATTAAAACTCAAGAACCAGCCACATCTGTGTGTCTGTATACTGAAGAAAGGAATGGAAACCTGTACAGTATTTGCATTTTTATTATAAAACAAAGATTGTCAGTAAGAGTCATTTCTTGACTTTAGTAGCATTCATCACTTGTTCTTGAGCAGCTTTCTTTGCCTTGACCATTTCAACGAGTTCCTGGAGAGTTAAATAAAAACAAACCAACTTAATTAAACATGGAACATGTTAACAGTGCTACAGTTTTGGACCCTACATATATTCACTGTGAAATACTCTAGCTCTCAACATAATGAGAAATCTACGTAATTAAAATACTGTGAAGCAATTTTCCTTAGAAATAAATCAATTAATGGAAGGGCAATGCTCATATACCTCCCCTGTAGCAGGAACTTTACCTGCAGGAGGATAGGGATAAGAGTTTACTGTATACAAGAGCTTTGTGTCAAACTGTACTTTTGCCAGGGAACATTTAGTCCTTACAGCTCTTTTGGGGTTGAGATACCAAAAATAAAAAAAGAATTTCTCCATAAGGCTTCATCAGTTTCCTGCTGTCAGGTACCATCTCTGGTAGGCAGTGCAGCAGTGAAAGCAAAGGATTCTCTCAAGACCTGGGATCGTGACAGTCCTAGGAGAGGTGAGGTACCTTACCTTATATCGCTTCATGCAGTCTTTTTTTGACCGGCCTGGAACAGCTGCTGCTATTTTCTCCCATCTTTCAGGAGTATTTACTGGATAAGTCTTCAATGCTTGTTCTAAGAGTTTTTGTTCTTCTGTAGTCCAAGGGGATGAGTCTAAAGGTGATCCTGTTTTTAAATGCAAAAGTGACAGTAATAAAAATATATTTAATAAAAGACTGTAAGATAAGTCTAAAAAAATAGTGCACAATCTATTTAGTTGATTTAAAATCCATGCAGTTCTGAAAAACCCAAAAAACCACCAAACCTGAAACTGACTGAACATCTTGAGCATCTTTAAATAAAGCACAGGGCAGTTAGAAGGTAGCACCTTTTGTTCTCAGGTGGGTGCAGGATTGCTGTAGCTGCCCTCTGAAGCCACAGCATTAGGGCAGTAATGCAGCTTTTTCTCTTGCATTTCAGTGAGGAACACCAATGAATCAGCCTTCTGCAAGTGTTTGGAAAACTTGACAGGTGTCTGGGGTTCAGAGCAGACCAAAAGTTAGCTCTAGGATGATCCTGTATCTCAAGTGCATCCCCTCAGGCTTGCTCTTCCCTGAAAATGTAGCACCCCCTAAGGGATGGGCGATCTCAGCACCAGACTTAACCTGTTGCCTCACCAGGAAGCATTTCAAATTGTCACTGTTTTGGTCATTGTGGGGTGTGTGTACCAGAAACCCTGAAATCCAGCAACAGGGCCTGGATCACTTACTTGCTATCTAAGAGGCACAGGGGAGATAAGTCTGCATGAAGGGCTCCCTTTTTGGCTTTACCTTCAAATCGTTCCGAGGGGGCAGCACTGTCCATCTGAGGCACCACACCGTGTTCTTTTTTAAATTTGTCAAATGCTTTCTTGTTTATGTCATCTTTTTGATGAGGGTCTATGAGCAACAGACATTGAAAAGAAAAATTACTGCTACAAAGCCAGGTGTAATAATAAAAACGTTGTGTAGCAGATGATTATTGTAAATTACATAAAATTACTAATTACATAAAAAACCCCAATTCCTGCTTCCTTTAAAGTGATGGTAAAGAGGTTGGTAGATTAAAAAAAAAAAAAAATCTTTCAGAGTCTAATGAACTTTACTCAAAGTGTCAGGCTCTCCAACCCCTATCCTGCTTTATGTTCTCAGAATATTTGTCCCATATAATCTTAAGCCTGAATCTGCAACTTCAGTGAAATCAAGGATTATTCACTCACATAAGGGCTGTGGCACAAAACTCACATATCACCCGGGGTCTGAGTGTGCCAGAGGGGCAGGAACACTAGGAAAGTCCAGGTCCTTCTTGTTCAGGTATGTGGTTTGGAATGGAGAAGCCTCTTGAAAACTTTGTGACCTTTTTTTTTTTTGGGTGTTTGTTTTGTTCTGTAGTGAAATATGTAATTTCCTTAAGAACTTATTCCAGAGCTCTAGGCTTCATTTAACATTTTATGATTATTAATTTTCAAAGAGGAGATGAGTCCCATTAATTTAGGTGTCTTACGCTGGTGTTTTTAAAGTATCTCTAGAGCTTCATCAATTCTATTTATTTTAGATGCCTTCCTTTATAGGGAGCTTTTCCATAGGCCCATTTTTCTCTAGCAGAGCTCAGGCAATGCACGTGGCCCACAGATGTCTGAGCATCCAGCTACAGTAATATTGTTCCTGAGAGTTGCTCACGAGGTGGTGACTTACACAAGAGGCTGAAAACACTGATGTAAATGCTCCCCTAAATCTTCCATCTAAACTATGTTTCTTTTGGGGATATACAGAAGGTTTTCTCAGAAACACAAAACTTAAAAAAAAATCTAGCTGTACAGAACCACGCAGAACATCTTACTGCAAAAATAAGGTAATATAGATACCAAGCTTTTGGAGGCTCTTTGCTTTATTGATGACATCTTTTGCTGTTCGTTTTATTCCAGTAGTGGAGTGCAAGTTCATGTAATTGGCAATAACCTCCCACCTATTGCAAGAACAGAAAGGGTAAACCAGCGTATTACATAATAGATTATCTTCATACAAGCTATGGTTAAGCTCCACACATTTTATAATTGACTCTTAAGTTTAAGCATATTTAAATACATATATCAGGGTACTATTCTGGAAAGCTTTCAGTTACTAACTGGAAGAATTCAGTCAGTGTGGGTGAACGTTCACTCTCAATACAGAAAAAGGATGGGGTAGAATGTAAGTGAGTGCAAACCTCTAGTCCTCAAAACTGTGCTCAGCTGTTCTTTCCTGAATTCCCTGAACATCTCTGACATTAAATACTGCAGGCTGCACTGAAGGACTGAGAAGTTACTAACCCTGTGTCCACTGCTCCCCAGAATGCCTAAACATCAGGTAAAGGGGCTTAAGCAGGAGAGAGCTAGAACAGCCCTAGCCTTAAAATTATTCCTAGTGCATTCTTAGGAAATGGAAAGCAGTATTTGCACTTGATCAGACAGGAGGATCACGTCTAGGCCTGCACTCTCAGAGAGCCCTGACTGATGAGAATGCAGAAACAGGCATTGGTATCATCTCCAGAGAGTATGGCAGCTTTTTTTAATTTATTTTTTTTTAAGTAAGCCTCCAAGTCTTGTAATGGAGACCTCACATCTGTAAATCCCAAGTGGAAGAAGGCATTTCATTCCTGCAAATAACAGGATTTAAGGCATGCTCCTGTTCTTGATGTGTATCAGTAAGCTGGTTGTCAGTGCTGCTTTCTGTAAGTCCCAACCATTCCCCCAGCTCTCCCCTAAGGAAAGCTGGTGCACCTAACTCATCTCTCTGAATGTTTTCCTCCTACTATGTAGAAGAGAAACCAGCCATACATTCATTGTGGAGCTACTGGAAGTAGCTCACACACTCGTATTCCTACTCAGCTGCATCCCAGTCACTGTTGCAGTTTTGTTCTCCTTTAGCAACTGGAGCCCACCCTGGAGTAAGCCTTGTGCAAACATGCACCTCAGCACTACCCTGGTAATGGACTGAGGCCCAAGTCAGGGGGGAAACAAGATACAGGGCCAGAGCAAACTCCAGTGACACATAAGGCATGGTACCAAGGGAAAACAAACCACTGGCTGCTCAGGAGTCAAGGAAGAGGAAATTCAGGGAGTCCTTATACAGACATCATACTTAGGTGGTCCGAAAATAAGTTGTATTATGTTTGTTATTTAATTAAAAATTATTAGTAGGGATTTTAGCACCGATCTCGAGAAGTACCTTGAGTTAGTCCCTGCTGGAAAGAGGTTCACAGCTTTAATTAACAACTGTAAGTCATCTTCTGGCCAATTTTTGCTTCCCCCTCCACCACCAGTGGTTGACTTTTCTGAACTCTTTGTTGCTTGGCGCATACGAGCTTCTGCCTCTTCTTTCTCTCGCCTTATTTGTTCATTTATTTCTTCTATCTAAGAATTGTAAATAAGCATTATTTATTTACTGAATTTTTACATTTCACAGTGACAGAAACCCCTCTCTGGAATTGTTTTGAGCCTTGAATTTTGTGTAGTTTCTGTGCTGTACATTATACCTAAGGATATGGAGATGCTTATCTGTTCCAGTAGTATCTCCCTCCATCCCATGCATAAATTTGGCCATCCCAGATTAGAAGTTCAGAAATCCATCACATGTTCCCTAAGAAATTAAATGAAAACTCCTAGAATTAAAGCAAAATTCCTGAACCTAGTGTTAATGTCCAGGCTAACACCTGACTTAAGAGGGACAGATCCACAAAAGTATTAAGAGCCTAGAGTGACTAGTGAGGGCAGTTAAACATCCATGTTGAATACACTGATTCCCAAATCTTCCAACCTAACTGCTTTCTAGGCCAGGTCATGTCAGAAATTCCCAGTTACTACAGCTGGACTAAGTTAGTAACTAAAATCTGGGTTGTTGCAGTTAATGCTAAGAGTTTACTCAGGGTTAGATGGCCATGTGTAGTTTGTTAGCAGCAGTTCAGCAGAATTTAAGTTACCCATTGCACATCTTTGTGGCCTGTAATCACATCTCAAGACTGTGGTGTGACACATCTTTAATTTTCTGCTTCTGAGCAGGCCCAGTTCAGTCTTGGCAATATTAAAGGAGCTGTGCACTGATACCTGTTGGCAGGGTGCCCAAAAAAGGCTTCCTGCTGTCTGTCTCAAATAAAACCCTTCTGGCAAAAGGAAAGTTATCGGGTAGATAATTTTTATTAATGCAGAAGTGAAATAGTTTTAACAGACAGAAAGGTGACTGTCCCATGTTTGGAACATTCTCCTGGAGCATGGAAGATTGAATTCAGTCCCCTACAGAATAAGAGGGATTTGAGTTTTCAGTTGTCTGATGAATAAACCTGACCCTGGGATGGGGGCAGATCATCATCCCCACCAGGAAAGAAAGTTGACAGCTGTGAAACCACAGTGGATGAGAGAAAGCAACTTATTCTTTCTGCAGGATGTAGGCCCAGCCTTGTTAGTCCAAATGGCTTTCCCCTGGTAGCAAATTTAGGCAAATCCTTGCTGAGTTTTGTAAATCTCGACTGCAAGTGTCTTGCTTTTCCCACTGTTTGGTATCCAACCCACTGGCCCTTCCAGTGCCTACAGCCTGCAGCACTTAAGTCTTTTTGTGGATCTAGCCCCAGGTCAGGGATACTAGACTAGGATTTTTCTTGCATAACATTATAGGTTAAGACTGCCCTCTTTCCCTCGAGGTACCTGCTTTCCATTGTTGGGCAAAATGAAATTCCTCTACTGTTTCTGAATACCATACAAGTGAATTAATCTCACCAGCCACAAACTGCATTATGTAAAATGGAGCAGACATCATGCTGCCTGGGGACTCTGAAACTTGAGCCTCTGTGTTTAGCAAGCAGGATTCCACAGCAGCTATATTGTACCTTACTTGGATTCAGTCACGCTGATTGCACAAATTATTCTGTTATTTTGATTTGACACTCAGCATAATTACCTGTTTTACTACAGCCGCCTTTCCTCCTTCCCTTGTTGTGGATGTAAGTGCTTCATTCAAGCATTGCAGACTAAAAATAAATTATTAGGTTACAACGGAGAGCTAGCAGAAAGATGGGTATCAAAACGAGCAGAAAGCAGCAGTAGGAAGACTTACCTTGCTAGCTCAAGACGATCACAAAGCTTTTCCACCTCCTCCATCATTTTAACACAATCTGCCTCATTATCAGAAAAGTAATTCCAGTTCTGGAAGCAGAAATACACGTTCTACAAACTTCTTGAACTTTATTGTCCTGTTCCTTCAGACAAAGGCTTAACACAGTATCCTTCAGCCAATGCTGTGTTTGGACCTATTGGGTCAGCTTTACTCATAACTCAAATTTAAGTATGTGTTTTAGCACTGGTTTTTAGTAAGCCCACTTTCCATACCCATCTCCAGCCTTAAGAACAAGCAAACATGATTCAGTCTAAGCTAAGCAAATGATATCAATGTCACTGATATAACCTGTATTTCATTGTAATAAGAGTTAAATACCTTGCATGTTGTTCTCAGTTTTTGCCTTTCTTTCTTGATTGCTTTCTTCTGTATCTCTTTTTCCTTTTTTGCTACTAATGCTTGCTGCCTAACTTCTTCTTCCTCCTTTTCTTTTGCTAACCGTGCTGCTTCTAATTCTGCTTGTCTTTGCTGCAATCAAAAGGAAAAAAACCAAACAAACCCCCAAGTACAAAAAAAAAAAAAAAAACCAACAAAACCCTCAATGAAGTCACACTCTTACAGATCATTTAGTCATCCAATATTAAAATGTTGCTTTTGGTTTGGGTCAAGTTTTGTTTATTTTGTTGGCTTTTGTTTTAAAATGCATCAATACTTTAATGTTTGGTTTTCCAAGAATTTTGAAGGGAGATGATGAAATATATACCAGTTAGAATTAATTAAAGTACTTGCTGTGAGGACCCTTAGGTTATAAATCCTCACTTTCCCTACAATGAAGATATAAAACCAAATGAAATTTCCTATGCCTGCCTCAGGAATATAAGCTTGGAAAAATGCAGTGGTGCAGCATTTCTCTGCATCACTATTAACATAATATTTTGCAGTGTTCCAGCACTGTCTTTTAAGTTACTTTTTACCATCTTACAGTTCCCTTTCATTCTTGTACTTTCAAAGCCATCTTCTCCAAACTATGAATATTAATCAGATTTGTTCCATTACCTTAAAGTGTTTCACACCAACCAACCATTCCCATTCCACATAGACAAGACAAGCAGCCATGTCCATTTTATGAAAATGCAAAGTAGGCCACAGAACTTAACAGCTGCCTCAAAACCCAAGGAAGTGTGTGCAGCAACAGAACTCAGTTTTAAAGGCTTTTTTGTTTCATATCTGCATTGTTTCCATCTCATTCTCACAAGGTGGTCAGTCTTGCACTGCCTGCTGCACAGGCAAAGACAACACACCTTTAAACACTGGTATTTTTCTAACAGTAGCCTTCTGATACATCTAGAGCTGAAGCAGTAGATCACTGAACAAACCAGGGTTTTTCAACCCAAATAAAGTTGTTCACTTACTTTTTCTTTTGCCTCCTGTTCTTTTCGTTTTGCTTCTACCTTTGCTTTCTTCTCTGCTTCCTTCTTTGCCTTCTCTTCCTCCTTAAATTTCTTTATTCTGGGATCACAACTGTATGCATTGTCTGATGGAAAAAAGGAAGCAACATGTATAGAAGAAAAACAGGAGATTTCCACTATTAGTTAACAAATCTCTCTTTAAAAACCAGCAGTTTGTGTGCTCACCAACAAGAGTTCTAATTCTGTTCATTTCTTCTTTTTTTCTCAATGCTCTGGCAGCTCTGTTCTGCTTTTCAATCCACCGCCTTTCATCTCGACTAGAAGGGAAAGCACAGTTAAGTCTAATGCCTCACACTGCCACTGTTAGAAATTCATCAATGTAGAGTTTCCCACACACAGATGGTCTTCTGTGAATACTTCAAAAATAGACTTCAAAAAATTAAGTTCCAGGCCTCAAGCTCATGTAAAAAATGCTAAGTGTTTACATAGTTACATAAACCTGACAAACCAAGCTGCTTATCTGTCATTGCAGGGAATGAGATCATGGACTTTATTTCCAAAATTCAATCAACTTGCTTACCTAACATTAAACATGAGCAGAACAGCAGAAATGCTGGCATAACGTTTAATTAAAGGGTAGCAATATAAGCAATGCCAATTATCTCATTTTAGAGAATATAGGTCACGTCAAGTAAACCCATCTGCACAGAAACAACACTTTCCATGAAGTACCTGACACTCCAGCAAAGTCATGCCAGAGTCACTGCAGTAGAGTACAGCTCAGGTTAAATACACGAAAACTTGGCTGACAGAATAATCTGAAAACATTTGTCAGTGCTGTCAAGAAAGAGGCAAATTCTTCATGGGAATCTAGTCTCATCCACACAACTACATAGAGAAAAATGTAGGGGGCAGGGTGGCTGGACCTAGATGGTCTTTAAAGTCCTTTCCAACCCAAACCATTCTGTGATTCTGTACCTCAGAACAAAGAAAACAATCCCCATAACAGAGTAGGAGACTAATATGAGTAGATTGAAACTTTAAAACATGAACAACATCACCTTTGGCAAGAAGGGGTAACAAGAATCATGGCCATCTGAACAGCAGCTGAAATGTAGTTCTCTCTCAATTACAGTAGACTAGGTACCATTTGTCTTTAAAAAAGGACACTAATGACAGGAATGAGCAGAAAAAAAGAGCTGTGCAAGTAATTCAAGACCCTTCCAACAAAGCTAGTGATTCATCTGTGTGATTTATCACAAATACAAGTGATATGGAATTGATTACAGTACCATCACAGAATCTTCACAGGAGAGAGAACAGTGGGTTCAGTGAGGCTCAGAAAATTTAATAGCAGGAAGAGGCACAAGAGAAATGAATGCCTAGCTACAGCTAAATATGGCAGTTTCTAGCACAAAGCAAGCCAACCACTGAATCTAAATACAAAACTGATTTCTATCCAAACTTGGGAGAGGTTCACACAATGCAAGTTAAGGTTATACAAGGATGACTAAGTGAAAGGTTGCATCCTGTGAAATGCGTGTTAGACTAAACGATTTGGTGCTCCAACTTCAACACTGTGTTTATAACTGTAGAAAGGATAAAAATAGAATGTATCTTCTGAGTCTGAGTAACTCAGCAACTATCACTACATCACCAAATATATGGCTTTCATTAACATCAAGCCATCAGAATGCATCTCTCCAAATTCTATAAAGTATCATTTTCTTAATACCAATTAAAGAATGAGAGAAATGATAGTTGCTTATTCATCCACTCTGTTCTGGCTCCAGGTTCTACCTGTGCTTGGGATTAGCTGGAACTGCAAGTCTGAACTTAGACGAACACACATTTCAAAGCACCTCAACACACCCCTGTGAGGCAAGCAAGAACTACTTCAATTACACAAATAAGACAGAGATGCCCATGGTCAGTCCAGTTCAAGTCCATGACTGACTCCTAAGCTGGGAGAGCAGAATTCAGACTTAGCTTGGCTACCTTTCTTCCTGTGACTTTCAGTCTAAGAGAAAGTTGGAAAATCTTGCTGTATCAATCCCTCAGTCTCCTGTCAAATTTCTTTTTACTTACATACCATTCTGCTTTTTCTTTTTCCTCTTCATCTAAATAGGAAAACTCTCTCCATGAATCAAAATTATACCTAAAGTAAATTTAAGAAAAAAAAAAAGTGGATGAAAAACCAGCACATCTATTAGAAATCATCTACCTTTTTCAGTATTACATTTTTGTAGGAAACTATATTGCTATTTACAATTTATAATACATAACTTACAATTATACTGCACCTACAGTGATTCCACTGGGTTAACTCAAACAGATGTTACTGAAGGTAATGATTTACACTATCTGTACTGTGGGACAGTCTACTTCAGGATGGGATCAGTCTCGCTAACTCCGAATGTCTACAGTGCAGTTGTCTAAGCGCCCATCACAGGCAATGGAGATGCAGTGCAGTCTGTAGAGTTCAGAGAGAAATTCATTTAATCTTCATTAAGCGCCCATATTTAGCAGGAAAGTCAAGCCATAAACACTACTGACTTTATTGGACTAGACACACCTCCTTTTCTAGGGGAATTTAAACACCTAAGACATCTCCACTAAAAACATAAGTTAGGTGAGAGGAACCTGACTTCTCGTCTGTGGGTCAGCTCAGTTCACAGCCATTATGCTCAGAAGCTCCCACTGCAACCATGAATCTACAGTGTGGAAGGATTAGCCAGGAGAAAGCCAGCTCATTTTGTGGGAGGCACAAACAGCTGATGGGCAATTCCATGACGTTACTAGGTCAGAATAGCCCACAGCCAACAACCCACACGCCAAAGGGTGTGCAAGCCCTTCGTATCACACGTCTTGAACACTGTCAACAGAAACAGAGGCATCAGCTAACTTACCAAAAGGAATAGAATGCATCTACCTCTTCAAATGATGAGTTCATGTCCCCAAGTTTAGGTACATTTTTCTTATTTGACCACCTGAAAAAAAGTGGATATATTCAAGATATAATACATATAATCTTACTTCATAACATGAAATGTATTAAATACAGAATCAAAATATCAAATCAGAGGCTTCCTCCCACCAACACAGAGGGGCACCAGGAAAGAGTAAGAGAACAGGAGAGTTCCTTCTGAGCATCCTCCAGATTGGGCATTTTTTGGGGAGTTCCTCCAGAAAAGCAACCTCCTGCTGCCTGAGTGCCTCCTGCCCTGCGCCTACAAGGAGACCTGATGGAGCACAAGCTGTCTTTGTGGATATTCAATTCTGCACACACATTCTTCTGGGAGAGCAGTTTACAGGAAGTGGACAAAAGATGCCCTGTGAGTAACTCAGCTCTGTGCTGGGCTACAGGAAGTCTTCCATACATTCTAATGGAGCACAAGGGAGTAATGCATGCTCTGCCTCCACTGAATTTTTTCCTAGGGAAATCTTCCATGACAAAGCATCCCTTATCAAGCAGAGAAGGGAAAAGGCGATCTGACAACCAGAGATCCAGGTCTGAACCTCTGGAATACTTGATAAAAAATTAAGTAAGACTACTTTAAATAATAATTGTTCAAAATGTTGTAAAATGGCTCATGCAAAGAAGCTCTTCTTTTTTTCATAAAGGTAAAAGGTGAAACAGGGTTCTGTTGTGACACCCTTAATACCAAGTTAATTGTAAACCATGAATCAAATCCAGAAAAAAAAAAAGTCAACACACTCTAAGAGAGAACCACCAAATATTGACAGTTACATTTATCTTCTCTTTTAACCAGCTGAACTGTGAACACAACTACTGTCTTCTGTTAATGCCTCACCCTCATAAGAAAATCATATAAAAGTAATTTTTAGTCAGCAGCATACCAAGCATTTGGTATTTTAAGTAATTTTAAGATGAAACAATGTATTGTATAAAAAGGACAGCAGGTAATAGGGAGCTGAGAACAGATTTATTTTTTAAAATCTCACGGGTCAAACTCAATGCCACCAGTGTGATGGTTCAGAATATTTTAAAATGAAATAATAAAGAATTGCACAATTTTACTTCTATTACATTTCTAGCAAATTAATACATCTCTTGTGACAAACACAATGTAAGAAAAGTTTGCAAATGCTGATTCTCCAACAGCAGAGGCAGTCTGACATAGCTTACCTGGCATTTCTTTCAAAAACTGGTGAGAAAACTTCAAAGAAGTTTTCTTTTGCTTCGCTTTTGGAAGGTACAGAGTTATCAAAAGTAGGATCTATGCTGTTAAATGCTCGTCGTTTCACAGGATCAGATAATACTTCGTAAGCTGAAAAAATGTTACCAGACGTAAGGTTCTAAATGTTTAAGAAGATGCCGTCAGTTCTGTCTTTGATCTACTGTTCTGTACAGCTTGATATTTAATTATTTTAGTGTCACCAGATAGCATTGCTGTCTATTTCTTTTAAACTAAGTAGGAGGAAAATGTTTATGAAAAAGAACACATTTAACCATTGAGATGTAACAAAACATGTAACACTTAAAATACTTTTATCGCAGTAAATTTGGTTCAGGCACTGGGAGTTTGGGAGTGACATCTTCAAGCTTTTATCCAGCACCAGATCCTTGAAGATAAATTGACAAAATGGTCTACTAAAGCACAGAGTAAAAAGAGTCCCCGACTTATTGTGATGTCAGAACTGGCAAGAAACTGAGCCATTCATTAGTTTTTGCAGCTCATTATGAAGTTCCACCAAGACTTGGAAAGGATATAAACCACCACACAGCTACTGGACGAAACACGCACACACTCTCAGTTTTCCTGTTCTTACAGGCTTAAAGTTGGGGAGCATCACATTACTAATCTGATATCCTGGAAATCACACATAACTGAAGCTTCAGTAAACTCTTATTTTTTCTCAAGGAAGTGTGGAGTTACTTTGTCTGTCAGTTCCACAATGACAACTATTCTTCAGTAAGAGTGAAAAGTCGTCGAAGGAATCAAAACCATGCTGTTATTACTCATAGCCTTCCATGCCTGCATCCTGGGCACAGAACACTGCACCATGAGGGCTGCACGCAGGAGGTGATAAGCTGGAGGAGACCCTGGTGCTCTGCAGTTGTGTAAACTGATCTCACTGCACATGTTAGTGAAGAGAGGAAGGAATGCAAGTGACCACCAATGAGCTGCTGCCTGCCAGTCTGCCCTTCCCTTCTAGGAAGGGCCTTCCCTCTGTCTATACTCTAAATGACCCCAATTATCCTCTGCATGCAAAGCCAGGAGCCTCAGTAACCCTCATACCATTTTCTTGATGCAAGAAATTCTGTGCGCATCCATTGGTTACTCTCCCATTAGGAGACATCCCTTCCATACAGATCCCCAGTTCTACTCCTATATACTCAGTTCCCCCAGCTCTGTATCTCCCGCTCATTCCTTTGTCAGATCCAGTTCTGAATCCCACCTATGTAATCCTGCCTTTCCAAATTACTTCTCCTTGTTCCATTCCTCCTACTTCACGCCCCTCCTTTCCTCCAACTGCATTTCCTTGCTCTAAAGTGCTGCCTGGAAGCAATTAACTCCTCTTCCTTGCTAATTTGTGCTTTCCTTTCTGTTTATCCTTAGAAGTGGACTGTAAGCAGTTAAAAAGGAAGATTCTATGATTCTCTGATATTCTGCTCTATGCATGTAGAACACACAGCATACTCCTGAATTCAGGTGCAGGTTCTCATTAGAGGAATCTCACAATTTCTGACAGGACTGCAACTACAGAAAAGAAATTTCCTTTGGCAATTTTTTTTCCTTTTGAAAACTCTAAAGGAAGCTGAAAACAACATTCGTTTGTCTAACATCTCACACTAACCAATATTGTAAGAAGACATTCAGAAACGAAAGTTTAAAAGCACAAATTCCAGGATTTCCTTCTGCTTCAACCTTATTGAGTGAAAATAACTTGTTTGAAATTAAGAAAAAAGCCAAGTTCCAAAACATTTCTAGAGACATAAGTCATACACCTAGAACAGTCCCTATGGTTTTGGAATTGGCTAGCAGTGGTGCTTTGGGTCATAGAATCATTAAAGTTGGAAAAGACCCCTGAGATCACTGAGAACAACCATTAACCCAGCACTGCCAAGTCCACCACCACAGGCTAGAGGGAAACGTTACTCAGTTGAGCTCACTTGCTCATCTGTGGGCAAAAATGAGCAGCTGAAGAAACTGATATCCTAGATCAAATCAACACACGTTCTACTGTCAGAGCAAGCACATTAGAACTCAAGAACTTCCAGCTGATGTTGATGCCTTAGGGGAGTTGCTCCATCACACCCCAGTTTATCCCAAGTACGGGGCCACCTCCCATGGATCATCTGTGCGTGAGCTGCTACAAGTGTCACATTTTGCCACCAACTGGCACAGCAGCCAAACATCTGTGTTACATTCCCATTCTGCTTCTGCCCAGAGGGAAGTTATATTAGTGCAATGCCTGTCTATTGAGACAGTTTTCTAAACCGGAAAAAGACCTTCTCTGGCTTTTTAGTCATTGACAATTCCTTAAAAGCTTAATAAAGCACAACAGATATGTTTCTGAATATCAAGCAGATTGAGAGAATATCTAACAAAAGAGATCAGTCGCTTACCTTTAGTTATGCATGTAAAATAATCATTATCACCTTCTCCTATCTGTTCCCCTGCAGCTTTTCGCTTGTCTGGATGATGTTTCAAAACCATGGATTTATCTACCAAATAGATGCATTACATTTAGAAATGCTTCATCACTAACATTTCAAAATACAAAGTAATACAGTAATTCCAATTGACATTTCCCTAATTACATACTTAAATAAAACTTGAAAACCAAACCCTCAGATCTGGAAGAAAACAAATACAAGTTAATGATTTTTCTTTGATTTAACACTATGGTCAGAACTAAAATTTTTTCATCTTCTCTGGGACATAAAATAACCACAACTCAGAAACTCTGTTCCACCTCAACATCTGAAGAAATACTGATTCTCTGGGACTTATTTCAGCATTATGCATAGCAAAGGGCTTCAGCAACTGTGAGTGTACACAGTTAGTTTCAAAAGCAAATAAAGAAAGAAAAAATAATTAACATAATTTTAGTTGCTGTTTCTAATATAAAGCAAAGTAGTTCAGATAATATAAAAATTGTATTCTATTCCTTTACTGAACACAATCCAAGATGAAGCAAGGCAAGTGCAGCCACAAGGTTGTGAAGACTGCTGCATTTACCCAAGGGTAACATTAGGCACACGCATCAGACTTTGGCTCAAATTCTCTCTCTACCTAGGCCTTGAATCCTGAGTCACAACTAGCACACACAGAATATCTACTGAAGGTGCTATCAAGTTGTCTTAAACGTTTAAAAGGTAAAACCAGATTTTAAAGTGACTTCTTCACCAAAAGGTCTTGCCATATTGTCATACAACACACAGCGTACCTTCCTGGCTCATTATAAAGTACTAGAGAGAAGATGCCATGCAAGGAGTTACAGCAACCTGCCTTTGAGAGGCAAATCAGAATCCTTCTTAAAACCAGGAAAGCACAGCAGACACTGGTGAGAAAGACTCCCACCTCTACAGCACCATGTAACACCTGAGTGCTGTTAGGGTCCCACAAAGGCTTCAGATAATGCTCAAAAGATTAGGGATCACACTGATCTTCACCAGAGCAGATGTGGCTCTGTGTCACACCAGCACACACACTCCACAGTGGTGCTGGCAGCCAGCACATGCACGAGGCAACATAACCTCCTGTGTAAGTTTGGAATCCACTAATTGCCACCCATTCTCATTGGGAGTATCTGGTGACAGCCATTCTGCTCACACCAGCACAGTTAGACAGGCAGTTGTTCACAAGATCAACTCACACACCATCAGCTTGTCTCATAAAGGCTATTGAACAATCCCCCGAGTACTTTTAAATCTTGGTCCACTAAATACTTGCATCCTTCTTGCAAAGTCAAGCACACTGAGTTCTAGAAAAAAAGTTCTGAAGGCCAACACGTTCCTTCACATGCAAATACCACAAAATGCCCTCAAGCACCTGCATGTGCTCGTGCACCATGCCATGAATTATGAGGAGGCATTTTTAGGCCTGTGAAACAGTAAAAAGCTTGTTCATGACATGCAGGTATTTTCATGTGGAAAACAGTTGTGTAAATCTGAAAAAAAGGAGTTATGCTTATAAAGGAAAGGTACTTACGAGCTGCTTTGATTTGTTTCTGAGTAGCCCTGTATCGGATATTTCCAAGCCCAAGAACTGCATAATGGTCTTGATTCTGAGAGAAAAAAAACCACAAACCCAATAAACGATAAACACAACCTGAAATGCCACAACACATGCAGAAAACCAGTTTTTCTCTCCATGTCTTAAAAGTAAGAGGGAGAATTCTTTCTTCTCAAAGAATACTGGGAAAAGGCTGAAGGTACAATTGTTGTAAATGCCATAATTATTAAGTAAATATCAATACACTAAGCCGCTGTTCCAGAAATTCAAGCAGCTTAATCCAAATTGTATTAAAGCACTAGAAAATTCAACTATTGGAAAACTGAATTGCTGTCTTTAATATTAGGAGTGCCAACGTAACTCTAGGGGAAGTGACACTTCTAACACTTCCAGGCAGTAAAATAAAAAACAGCAGCTCAGGACTAAGATCTTATCTATATGGGTTTGCCTTCTCAAACCAGATACAACACGAAGGGCTACAAGCCAATTCAGATGGGGATCTTTAGTAGCTGAGAATGGCAGGGAACTTTAATGGGCAAAACCAGTTGACACTAATCTGTGTGTACTGAAGTACCTTCCAGTCCTTTGGGTCAAGAGTTTTTAACATAGGAAATTCTTCAAGCTGCAATTCTTCATCCCCTGACTCTTCAGAAAGTTCCTTCTCATCTTCTAGCTCCTGGAAAGAGGCAGAAACATTTACGTTTCTCCTCTTAATAAACGCTTCAAACCATCTTCCCACGGGTTCTACTTGACAGAGCACTGACGCTACGAGCAAAAACATAAAAGCAACTTCACCGTCTGTGTTTTTTAAAAGAAATTAAACCCCACTCAAGCTCATGAAAGCACTAAATCGCACGAGGGCAGAGGTCGCCCGAGGCAACCGATGGCCGCGCCTTCTCGCCGGCTCTGCCCGCACCGAGGGCGAGGCCCCGCAAACCGCGGGAGCCGCCGGTGCTCGCCCGCCCGCCCCAGGGGCTGTGCCCTCCTCCCCGCACCGCCCGAGTGCGGCAGCCCCGGCACACACGGCCCCGCCGCCCCGGGGAACAACCGCGGCCGCGGCGCTGAACCCGCACTCGTCCTGTCCGGTCCTCCCTCCCTCCGGCGCTGACCCCGCACTTGTTGCTCCCACACGGCGCGGCCGGAGCCAGTTAAAGCTAAATCAACAGCGCAGCGGCTCAGCCCCCGGCGGCTCCCACCCCCCGTGCCCCGGCGGCGCGCACCGGCGGAGAGCGGCCTGCAGACGGCGGAGCGCTGCCCGAGCGCCGCGGGCCCAAGCACCAGCGCCATGCCCGCCGTGGGCCCGGCCNGGCGGCCGCGGCGCCCGGGGGGGAACGGAGATGTGTGCGCGCGGGCCGCGGTGCACCCTGGTTGTGGCGCCGGGCGGAAGCGGAGCCTGCTGCGTCAGGAGGTGGCAGGGTCGCCATGCCGGACTACCTGGGTGCCGACCAGCGCAAAACCAAGGAGGAGGAGAAGGAGGACAAGCCTATCCGCGGTGAGGGACGGACGGGGGGCACCTGCGGGCAGCGCCCGGGCGGGCGTGAGGCGGGAGCGGCGCCGCGGGCGGCCGTGGCGGTGGCGGGAGTGGCTGGGCCCGAGTGGGGAGAGAGGGACTTGGAATGTCCCTGAGGCGCGTCTGGCGCCTGGACACAGCCCCGCGGTGACCCCAGCCCAGCCCCAGCCCAGCCCNTAGTGTGGCCAGGAGGATTCGAGCAGGGATCACCCCCTGAACATCACCCCCCGTGCTCAGCACTGCTGAGGCCGCACCCCGAGTGCTGCGTGCAGTTCTGGGCCCCTCATTCTAAAAAGGACATTGAGGGGCTGGANGCCGTCCCGACGGGCCGCAATAAACACCGCTGTGAGGGCCCGGGCTTGGGAGTTCCCGGGGGGAACCGGGATGGCCCGTCCGTGCGGGGGTGCGGAACAAACACCGTGTGGGGCCGGTGCGGGGGAGCCGCCGAGATCCTCGGGGGAGGGAGGAGAGATCCGCATTTTAAGCCTGGTTGTCTTATAAAGGGGCTCTTCAAATGTCTGATCTGCTCGCCGTGAGAAAAGCAGGCTTTTTGTGGTTCAACGATTAGTTAAAAAGAGACAATAAAATACGGGACAATAAAACTCCCTGAAAGGAGGGTGAGGCGGGGCCGGTCTCCTCTGCCCTGCCTGCAGGGACAGCACCAGAGGAATGGCCTTCAGCTGAGGCAGGGGAGGTTCATATCCCACATTAGAAACAAAGAATTGCCACTGTTAGGGTGGTCAGGCATTGGAACAGGTTGCCCTGGGAGGTGGTGGAGTCACCACCCCTGACGGTGCTCAGGAGGCGTCGGGATCCGGTGCTGGGTGATACGGATTAGTGGGTCAGTGGTTACCGAGGTGGCGCCGGGCGCACTTGATGATCTTAGAGGTCTGTTCCAACCCCCATGGTTCTACAGTGATTTCTGTCTCTTTGCTGGGGGAGCCCCGCAGAGCTGCCCCTGTGCTGCCACTGACATTAGTACTTCAGTGGCAGCAGGAAAGGGAGAGGTGACAGGTTTTCCAAGGATACCGTCCCTTGAATTTAATGTGCTTTTTTACTTAGTGTTAGTAAATATTTAGTAATGCATCTGGAAGCGCAAGCAGTGCAGAATGTAATCAGTGATGGACTTTGAGCTGTTCCCACTCAAGAAAGGTAAATTGTAGCATCACAGTGTTTAGTAGCTATTAAAAAAAAAATAAATCAATAGGGTAGTACAAATAGTCAGGAGAGAAATAAAGATCAAAATAAAAGGTTCTCTCAGAGTACCATATAACATGTACTGCACTCAGATTATCAATACTGTGTGGTTTGGGCTCCATCTGCCTTAAAAATACAGAGGAATTAGAAGAAACTGAGGGCTAGAGATGGTGGATGGAAACAACTTTCAGGGGAAGGGAGAGGGAGTGCTGAATGTCTGTTAAATGGCAAGTGATGTGAGAGTGAACAGGGGATGACAGTAATCGAGGGTTCTGGGGTTTTTTTTATTTATTGGAGAGAGTTCCCTGCAGGACTGAACACATTGAGGAGCTGCTGCTCCTTGTGCTTCTGGGGGAGTGCTGAGGTGCAAGTGAAATTTTTAGATTCCAGGATTAAAAGCCAGCACAATACTGATTTACACTAGGGAATTTCTCCTGTGTATTCTGCTGAAAGCTGATGAAAGTTTTTTTAAAATCCCCCACCACATTAATATTCACCGAAGGAAGGTTTTTTAAGGGCAGTAAATAAAACGGCGTGAACTCAGGAGTGGGGTCTTGGCCATGTATTTGCCATGTTTATGGACCTTCTTGTGCCATGTTTGTGGACCTTCTTGTTTGAGAAGGGCTATTAGACCAGACTGTTTGTCTCAGTTACTAGGATCCTTCCCATATTTTCTGTTTTACAGTAATAAAACTAGTAATTTACACTAATGTTTGTTTACTGAGACCAGCTTAGATTTGGTTGCTGTTCCCTGCTTACACTGGCTATTTTGGAAGAGAGGCATCACTGGTGGAAAGTGGTAACAGTGTTTTATTGATGCTTTCTAGAAATTTAGAATGAAAAAGTTAAAAATACGAAGTTTTGTTATCTTCCATCCCTTCTTTGTACAGTCATAGGCTGGGAAGCTGCTCTGAGCAAGGCAGAACTTGTGAGCTCTGGGTGGTGCAGGTTTTTCGACTGAAGAGAGTAGCTGGAGACCCTGTTTTGTTTTCCTTCGATGTCTGATGCTTTTTTGTTCTGCTTTGGTTCAGTGAAAAAGCAGAAACTCGAAAGAATCCCTTTAAAATAAATATGTTCATCTTTTAGAAGCTGGCTTTGATTTTAAGACTGGAAGCTAAGTCTCTCCTGTCTTGTTTCAGCTCTGGATGAAGGAGATATTGCCTTGCTGAAAACATATGTAAGTATCATACACACATGAGAGTGTTGAAGACAAAAAACAATTCCTATTGGGAATAGAGTGCAGGAGTGGAGGGGTGTGTACTTAGTGAGTAGTTCATAAACCTCCTTAGGTTCCTAGTGCTTTTCTCTCCTGCCAAAAATCTTTTCTCCCTTTTCACCTTCAATAGAGAAGGCCACAACCCACAGCCCTAAAGATAATCTAGTGGGTTTCTTTGTTTGTAAGTAATTAAGGGGTTTTGTCTTTATTTTTGTTTTGTCTCATCGCTGATCCCCACAGGGGTCTGACAGCTGGGGTTTTACCAGGGCGTTCTCACTAAACAATTTTCTTGTTTTATAAAAACAGTAACTTTCAGACCCCTCCTGCCACCAAATTGACTTGCTTTTAGCCATCACATTAAAAATCAGAGAGGGATACATGGACCTTGTCCAAAAGAATGTAAGTTTGGGAGGCATTTTCCATGGATAATAAGTCTTTAAATGCCAATCTCCCCTCTCCACTGGGAAGTTCCGTTGGCCTGTGGAAGAACTCATGAAAGAGGAAACTTGCACCTTAAAGTATGTCTGGATTTGGAGGGTTGGCAGAAGTGGGAATTTTGTTGACACCGAGACTCCTCTACAAAGCTCTGAAATAGGGCTTGTGCCTGCTGTGGCTTCTCTTTTTGTTGCCAGTGGCGTACAAAGAAGATGTTGTACAGCAAATCCAGATCTGGATATGCCTGTGTTAGGCAGATCCAGATCACAAAATGCATTTTATCACAAGCAAGAATTCTGATTTGCCCCATGATCTTTCTGCTGTCTTTTGTGGTTGATAGAAAGGTTGGGTAGGGTAGTTAGAGCACTCATACAGATTGTATTCAGATAGTGTATACAGAATTCTGTCTATATATGATTTTTACCAAGACTTGTCTAAAATTGAGAGGAAATAGTTTTAAAAAATAAGGCTGAGCAAGTTTAAAAGAAAAATAAATCCTTGGAAGTTTACAAATGTGGAAAATTTCCACTTGCACAATTGGTCAGTTGTGTGTAGCTGTACTTCACTTTTACAAACAGAAATATTGTTACTGGAGCTTGATTCTGTCTTATTTGGCTGCACTCAACAGTTGGCTGTTGCAGCAAGACAGTCTATTGAAGATCTTGATGCTCAGCAGCTCTTGTTTTTTCCTAAACATGAGATAATCTGAGTTACAAAATCTACCTGGTACTCCTTTTCCAGGGCCAGAGCACGTACTCAAGGCAGATCAAGCAAGTAGAGGATGATATTCAACAACTACTTAAGAAAATCAATGAGCTCACTGGTATGTTCCTTTCTTAAGATAACTTTCAATGTAAGCAACACAGATAGCAAAACAAGTGTTGTAAGAAGCTGTTTTTAAACCACTTCTGCTTTGGTTTATTTTTGTTATTTTTCTCAAAAGAAGACAGGGGTTTTTTTGGTAACATGAGATTTTTGGTTAGTAGATGATGTGTTTTTTGATTGGGCTGGGCTAATCAATACATCTGATTTTGTAATTTTGTGGTTTAACTCAATCAAAACTGTAATTTTTGTCTGTATAACAGTGGCATAAAACAAATGCCCCTTTCTGACACTCGATAATGAAGTTGTGGTACCAGTCCCTGTGTGATGAAGGAATGTATAGCAGAACAGTTAGCATTTCAAATCAGCTGGGTTAAAATCGTTAACAACTAATTTGTTTCCTAATTTTTCTTTGTTTCACTCATGTATGTTTGTTGCCCTGTTGCTAATCCTGTAGTGGTCCTCAGTTCTGCTGGGAAGACCACGGTTTCTCTTGTAGAATAACCTTGATTCTGTCAGATACAACATGGGAGATAGTACTTCTTGTATCCATGTTTTGGAAGGTTTATGGAGTTTTTCATCTGTGAGTCCCTTGGCTTCACTGAAGCTTTCCCCTAGTGAAAGCACTTGCAGAGTTTCAGTCCTCTGAAATGTAGACATCCACTATCTGTGCTATGTCAGGGTCTAATATCCCCACACTGCAAAATTGTGTGAGAAAGTGGCCAGGCTGGGATTTGCATGTTTAGCTGGTGCAGTCACATCACCTTTTTCTTTAGGAAACTTATCTTTTAGGAACTTATCTTTATCAAAGATGTGTGTGTATGTGTTTTGGAGGCCTCTGAAGAAGTTTCCTGCAGGCTTATCTCTAAGGTTTTGGTGTGGGAAGGATGGCTGATGCCCCATTTAGCTGCTTCCTCTTCAGCTTGTCTGTGCTGCACACAGGAATCAAGGAATCCGACACTGGCCTGGCTCCTCCTGCCCTTTGGGATCTGGCTGCAGATAAACAAACTCTCCAAAGTGAGCAGCCATTACAAGTTGCAAGGTGTGTGTGCTCTTCCTCTTTCAGTGGAGCTCCACAGTGTTAAAAATGTTATTTACAGCTTGTATGTAGATTTCTTTAAAAAGAAAGGTTCCCATGTTATGCATATTGGAAATGCTCTTTACCACTGAATGATAAAGGAACTGTGTTATGTGTGATGTACTTTATACTTGGTACTTACTCCTGCAACTATTGTATGATGCTATAGTGATGGAACCATAAGTACAACAGCTGTTTCGGTCTACTTGGGAAATAGAGTTTCTTATCTTGATGCTTATGCAGACACCAAGCCAGTTTGTCTGCCTGGAGATGTAATTATGTATTTTGTGTTAGATGCACGAAGATAATCAATGCAGACTCTGAGGATCCCAAGTACATCATCAATGTCAAGCAGTTTGCCAAGTTTGTGGTGGATCTCAGTGACCAGGTGGCACCTACTGACATAGAAGAAGGCATGAGAGTTGGGTATGCAGAGACTTTTTGTTCTTTTGAGTCTTCCCAGAGACTGAAGCTTTCTCTAAGTTGTCTCCTCTCTTAGTTTGACATGTCAACGGCCATCATTTCAAATTTTTGCCATGGTTGAAATAAACAGCACTGTCTTTCTCTTGGAAGCCAGTAGCTCACCTGCATGCTCTGATGGAATCTTTCTGATGTTATTCTGACAAAAAGTACCTGTCATGGACTGAAGCCTTTCAGTCTGGGCCCCAAGAGTCCCAGCTTTCAGGGAGCCTGCCTAGCCTGTAGCCTCTTTCTTATTTGGCACTTGCCCAGTTACAGGGCAGCCAGGAAATGTTCACCGAGGAGATGAAACTTTGAGAATCAATATTTTGCCAGTTTGCTCTATGGGACATTTGGAAATTTAGTTTTCAAAATACTTTGGAATTAGTACTTTTGGAAACCTTAAAATTTTCTGTAGAAAGAATTCCAGTTTCTAGCCCATCTGACTATTAGCTTTCAGGGCTGGGCTGTCTTGATGCCAAAGAAAAGAGCAGTTTCAGAATTCAGTGTCTCATGTACAGACTTGTTTCTACATTGCAGTTTAGTTAACCACTGTTAAAATAATGGTCTTTATGCTTTCTCTCCAGGGTGGACAGAAACAAGTATCAAATTCATATCCCCTTGCCTCCAAAGATTGATCCCACAGTCACCATGATGCAAGTGAGAACTGCCTTTACTTGTTTTGACACTGCTTTGTGTTGTAACTGTGATTGTTTTGTCTGGGTTTTGTTCTGGGTTGTTGAAAGCCTGGAGAGATTCCCAGCACCAGGCTGGTAACTGCTCACTCACCTTTTTGTTGTGCAGGTAGAAGAAAAACCTGATGTCACTTACAGTGATGTTGGTGGTTGTAAAGAGCAGATTGAAAAGCTGAGAGAGGTGGTGGAAACCCCTCTGCTTCATGTAAGTAACCTCCACATTGAAACTGTTGTTATTTTGGAAGTATTCTGGTCATCCGTTAGCATCTGAAAAAGCAGGACAAGGCAGTGTAGCTGAATGTAAACAGCTGAGTGAAAGGAAGGCTGGTTTTAACAAGTGAAATCAAGCTTAGCCTGGTTTATGTTGTCCTTCACTAATGATTTTATTAGTTTGTATTTACACTTTGATGCACATAATCTTTAATTTGCACATAACCTTGCCTTCTCTCTCCCCCCATTACAGCCTGAAAGATTTGTGAACCTTGGAATTGAGCCTCCCAAAGGAGTGCTCTTGTTCGGGCCACCTGGCACAGGCAAGACCCTTTGTGCCCGTGCTGTTGCTAACAGGACTGATGCCTGCTTCATCAGAGTGATTGGGTCTGAACTGGTGCAGAAATACGTGGGAGAGGTAAGAGCAAATACCTCATGGGGTGTCAAGGGATTTGCAGATTTCCCTTGTGGGGCCCAGACACTGCAGAGGGGATGAGGGCTGGATGGACTTGGGTGCTGCAAGTACAGGTGGGGGAGGAGCTGTTAGACAAACTGCTGCAGGTCGGGCGGTGGTAAAAAGACCTGAGGTTTGCTGTCAGTGGTGAAAGGGGGTTTGCAGTGCAGAGTCTGTGTTTCAGGAGGACTCCGGGATTAGGATTCTGTTTCCAACTCTGCCACTTATTTTTCACTTGGCCCTGAGGTAAATCACTTGGTCTGTACTTCTGAGTTTAAGAGCCGTAATTTTTCTCTCCTTTATAAATTGCTTTAAGTTGTATGAATGTTCCATCATATACGTGAAGAAATAAAAAAAAATTTTCATTGAAAACTTCGAAGTGTTTGGAAGCGTGAAAAACTTGATTTTGATAGTTTTCCTTTAACATGCCTCGAATCTCTAACAAAATCTTTGATTTCTGCTTTCAGGGAGCTCGAATGGTTCGTGAACTCTTTGAGATGGCCAGAACTAAAAAAGCTTGTCTTATATTCTTTGATGAGATCGATGCCATTGGAGGTATGTTTCTAGTGGCTATAGTTCTGATCTCATATGAGAGCTTCCAGGTTTTCTTTTCACATTGTAGTTCTTTATCTGGAGTGCTGCATTTCAAGAAATGTGCTTGTAAATACTGAGTTAGCAAAACTACTCCCAGCAAAACCCCATGTCCAGGAAGCTGTCAGGAAGTGGTTTATATAGCCCCAAGGAGAAGCCATTTTTGCACACTTGGAATGCCCAGATTATTTGAACTTTAGTGAAGAATCTCTGTATTGTGTTTGCAAAAAAGTATTGTTACCTTAAACCCCCTCAGCTTCTGGACTACACATCAAATCTTTCTTACTGCCTGAAAATTAATTTTTTTTCTCAAAGGAAGTGCTTAGGTCCTTTGAAACTGGAACACAGACAAGAGTAGGGAGGATTTTGGTTGAGGGGAGGCAAAACAAACAAACTACATTTATAAATTCCAGCAGCTTGGCCAGTTGTTAGGCAGGAAGATACAGGCCCTTTCATACTAAGGATCCTGCACTTAACTGACAGGTAGCAGCACTCACTGTTGGCTTGAAATGTGTCATTTTCAACTAACCCCCTCACACCTTTCTAACTCCTCACAATTACTTGCATGCAATCCAAAATCATTCCCCAGGTGTCTCCTCTGTGGCTGCTGTGACACTTGTCTGTGCTTGGGAGGTGCCTCTCTCACTGTGGAATTCCTGTCTCCTCTCCAGGGGCTCGTTTTGACGATGGGGCCGGGGGTGACAATGAAGTGCAGCGCACGATGCTGGAGCTGATCAACCAGCTGGATGGGTTTGACCCACGGGGCAACATCAAGGTTCTGATGGCCACCAACAGACCTGACACTCTGGACCCGGCGCTGATGAGGCCTGGCAGGCTGGACAGGAAGATAGAATTTAGCCTGCCCGACCTGGAGGTGAGAACACTGCCACAGCCAAGTGTGTTCTGATACCAGAGCGTTTCTTCACTTGGGGCATTACTGTCTTAAGTTGATGAGAATTAACAAAAGCAGGGCTCTTAACTTACATGAAACTACATGGAAGTTTGGGGGATTAAAGATGTGCCAAAGGTTTTCCCACACTACGTGGATTCCATCCCTGGCTTAGTAGCCGTGGTGAACAGCTATAATCACTGTATGCTGCTGCCTCAACAGATAAAAAATCCGATAAACAGATCCATGATACAGTTCAGAAGTTGAAATGTGTTTTGTTTGGCTCTTCTGAGAGAGATTATGTGAGGTAATTCTGTGACTAAAACTATTTTTATTTTCCTAATTTTGTATCATGGAAACGTAAACATTCCAGTCCAGACATGGGAAACTATAGTTGGGCAGTGAGTAAAAGATGTATTTTCCATTTGCCCGTGCTGTGGATGTGGACTGCTGCAGGCTGGAGTCATCACCTCTTTCATGCCATGAACACCTCTGTCCTCTACCCTTTTTTCCAGGGGCGAACTCACATCTTCAAGATTCACGCTCGTTCCATGAGTGTAGAGAGGGACATCAGGTTTGAGCTGTTGGCTCGGCTGTGTCCCAACAGCACAGGTAAGCTGAGTGTGTTCGCTAATTTAAACAGTTTTGTGCGTGCTCCATCTCCCCTGGCAGTCAGCGTTGAGTGGGTTTATCCCTTTCTTCCCAAGGTGCCGAGATCCGCAGTGTCTGCACAGAGGCAGGAATGTTTGCCATCCGAGCGCGCCGGAAGATTGCAACGGAGAAAGATTTCTTGGAAGCAGTGAACAAAGTCATTAAATCATATGCGAAATTCAGTGCCACCCCCCGCTACATGACCTACAACTAATGCCTGGGAATGTTTTTCGTGCTCCTTTTAAACCTTCTGTGGAACGAAAGTACAGGTAGTGATTCATGTTCTGTTCTCTGAAGCCAGAAATAAATGGAGTATTCCAAACAGCAGGCGGTGTCTTCATTGGGAGCATGTTCTACACCAGTGGAGTAAGTATGGCTGCTGCAGGGGAAAAAAATCCAAGAGGTTCTAGTAACAACCTAAACCAGTGAGATAATTTAAAATCAGATATCTGGGCAGAGGATGACCCAGACAGAGTCCTGATGCTCCTTAGCTGGGCTGTGGCTGATAAGTTTTTGACAACAGGCATTGAAAGGTTGATCCTTACTCATCTGAGATGTTCCTGGAGAGCTGGCTGTGGCCAATGAAAAGCAGCAGCCCCTTCATTTCACTCTTTTCAGGTGTTGCATTGAAGTGGTTTGGGGCTGGGGGAAAAGCTTGAATACCAGAGGGGAAAAGTGCTTTTGGGAGGTGCTTTGACTTGGGAGTGAGAGTTTTATTTGGTCTCATTTTGGGACAACAGACATCAATTTACCAAGCTTAAATTGAGAAGGCACTTTTTTTTTCTTTTGACAGTGGAAGTGTGTGCAAGAGGGAGACAGTGTATGCAGCACACTCGGTTAGGATTTTGGTTGGTGTCATTATCTTGGTAAGCAAACTCAGGCAATCCTGGTTTTGCCCATGTCTACTTGAGAAGGTGATCTTGATGGTTATGTGTCATTCCAGGAAGAATAGTTTGGGGAGGGATGAAAGTTTACTGGTGGGACAGAATGTTTTTCATTTTGAGCCTCAGAGGAAGGGTGGTTGAGAGACCAGCACCTGAAATCAAGTGTACCTTTTACTTACCCTTCTTAAGTGAAATATGTAAAGAGTTTGGATCTTACCGGGTATCCTGAATTATCATCAGTATTCTTGCAAAAAAGGAGGGGGAGAGCAATATTACCTGATTCTTAAGACACATCGTATTAGACTTGGACTCCCCTGGGACATCTGCTGTGGTGGGCTGCAGCAGCGAAGGGGTGGAGGCACTGCCCTGCCCATGTAGGCACACTGGAGAGGGGAAGGAGGTGAGCCCTGTTACGGGTTTACAGGACATGGGTTTGTTTAATCTATTCCTGACAAGCCTAAGGTAGGATTTAAACTTTGTGATAGCAGTCTGTTAATCAGTGCAGGAAAGAGGAAGTTAGTTCCCCCTTCTGGGGCCAGCTCAGGCTGGCAGGAGGAAGCAGTGCTTCAGCTGGTGGCAGCAAAGCACAGGAAGAGACTAAGCAAACGCTGCCAGATTTGTTTTACTGGATGAGCTACCAGCACTGCTGCTGGGTTGGGGGAGCATTAGTTCCATTTAGGCTGGGATCTGGGACTTTCCTGGGCAAAAATTTTCATTTCAGCAGCTCCCTGGGAGCTTTTGCTGCCAGGATGGGAGATACAGCATTGGTTGTATCCCTGTGAGGCTGGGCAAGGAGAGGGTGGTGTGGGGGAGCCAGGAGGGTGAGGAGCAGAACCAACACAGCAGGGAAGGCATGCCTGGAGGTGGTGGGGCCTCAGCTTGTCCCTCATACAGAGTCTCACTGTGACAAAGTGGAAAATTTTGACAAGTGACATCACTTTATTTTGGAAGTTGACACGATTTTGATGCAAACTGAAGAGACTACAGTGTTAAAAACTGAAGCTGCGACAAGCTGAAAGTAGAAAAATATACTGTATGTAGATAAAAAGGCTTGTTGAACTGGTTAACATTATAAAATGTACCAAAAGTTGTTTAAATAAGCACACACAATGTGTTAACATGCATGCACTTCATCCTCTGAACTCCAGCGAAGCAGCAATTTCTGATGCAGAAAGCTTCCTATCCCTGTTGGCAGGGGAGTCTGGGGAGAGGAAACATCTTCCCCAACTTCCCTGGTTCTTGGGAAACTTGGTTTACCTGAAGCAAGCCCTAATCACAACAGAGCCTGAAGCAAAATAAAAGGATTACATTCTGTGATCAGAAGTGAGAAAGGTGCCTGAATTCCCTTGTGCACAGGACCTGTGTTTGAAGGTGCCAATTGAAATGTCACTGATGTCCAACTTCCCCTGAGCTGTCAAAATAACCTGCTGAGAAACACTTCCAAGTTCCTACCTTGGCTGAGTTTCACAGCAGGAAAACACAGGCATGGAAGATTGCTTTCTTTTGCATGATTTCCATTTCCATGGTTTTCATCTCACATCTGAAGTGAGGCAGTACCACAGTGGCCAGGCTGACAATAGAAAAAAACCCCACACTATGTTTCTTTAAAAAAACCTGAACATGTAACACTTTTGAGTTCTATTGGACTCTATTTCTTAAAGCACTTAAAAGCTGAGGCAGAAGCAGCACTACTGGGGGATGGACAACAGAAAAGTTGTTTTTTTTTTTCTGGACCACTGACACTTTAGACCTTGTCTCCATTTTTATTTCAGCTTAAGAGGCTGCATCTAGGGCACCAGTTCTTAATTTAAATAGACTTAACTGAGTATTGTCTTCAAACTCTGAAACGAAATTAATTTTAGCTTAAAATCAACTGTATTCTTTTCTAGAAAGTCTGATTAGGCTTGGGCAGTGAGAGTACCATATAGATAATGTAATAATTAAACAACGAATTTCTGATTCCAAGTTCACTTAGCGCAAAAAGAAGAGTTAAGTATAGTTGAGACAGGTTAGATCTTTTAAAAAAAATAACTGTACCATCCAGGTTTAAAAACAGCAGCAGCTAAATGCCACCAGTGTGAATTCTTTAATCCAGGTGGCAGATTATTATAACTTGTATGAATCTGTTGTATGCAGATGTTGACATTAGGCTTTAAAAGCCATCTAAGAAAGTTCTTTAAAGACACTGGTACAGTGTATTGCACTTGCAGAACAGTTACTTCCTGCAAGATCCCACTTGTAGTGAGTTAAAGTGCCCATTTTCTCAACAGGAACAGGAATGTCACCTTGTCTACCAGATTCTGATTACAGCAGAGTACACTGAAGTTTCTTTTCTTGCATAATTTTGTGCTTGTGTATTGTTAGAAGGCTATACCCTGATTGAAGGAAAAAAATTCAAGAGCATGAAGGCTTCCCATTCCTTATCTACTCTTCCTGCAAAAAATAAGCACCACCCTATACCCGTAGATACAAATAGCCTTAGGCTCTCTTCAAACTGTGCAAATTAAATATTCAGAAAGAGTCTCCGTCAGCATAAATCTGGCTTCCATTCTGCTCGATGCCACTCTTCAGAGGTCACAGTTGGTCTGTGAGGCAGACCCATCTTTCATTTGGCAAGCAAGGACAGCATCATGAATACTGTGAAACAGCAACTCTCTTGTTACAGCGTTATCAAAAAAATTCAGTCTTGTCAGCTCATTCATGACAGGGCCTACAGAACAAAAACCAAACATAAACTTAAGTACAAAGATGGAAGGCAGTGGCATCTCAGGAAGAAGATAACTTTTTCTCTTACTTGT
Organism: Grallaria varia; assembly: GCA_013396735.1. Taxonomy (NCBI): domain Eukaryota; kingdom Metazoa; phylum Chordata; class Aves; order Passeriformes; family Formicariidae; genus Grallaria; species Grallaria varia. Next base: position 37,533 of record VWZG01003868.1, read on the forward strand.
TGCTACATAAAATATTTAATATAGCCAGCTGGATCCCATGCTACTTCGAACAGGTAATTCTCTTTCCGACACACACAGAGGCCTATTCTTGGCAGAAGATGCTACAATTCCAAATACTGGAAACTTGTAATATTTCAGGCTTTTCTCCTTATTACATCACTGCAACAATTTCAAGACACAAACTTTGGTGTGGCATTTACAACTGGCCAGCTGGAAGAAATGGGAGTGTGATCTAGTCCTCCCAGAGTTCATTACATCAGTGCTCTACTTTCACTAAGGTGAAGGCTCTAATGCACATGGGCTTGCTTTTCCTCAAATCCCATTTTACGTGAGGTAAGTGTTGATTCTACTGAGGCACCTGGCAGCAGAAAATTCGGGAGCAGAGGGAAAGAGATAAAACACAGTCCCTCCCATAAAGCTCACAAAAAGGAAAAAAAAAATCTTAACGCACCACTACAGCTGGCAATGCAGACAGAGACACCAACTTCTTTGTATTCTTTTATAATCTGCAACAGAGTTAAAATGAAGTTAAATACAGACAAATCATTGTAGACATCACAGTTCTGGGAGCCAAATACTGTGAAAGCTGCACAGTGCACATTCCCTAGTATTCACCTAAAACTCAAAGGATTCAGACAGTGATTAGGTGAAATATTGGATTGTATTTAAGTGGGCATTCCTGTCTCATGCTGACAGGTTCCCTATTAGGTATCTCAAAGGTTTTCTAAGGGTTTTTCTGGGGAAAAAAGGTGCACTTACTGATTTCAGTGTTTTTGCTCCAACTGAATCCACAAAGTTCACCGGGGTGAAATCCAGAATTAAAGAGTGAACATTAGTTTTGGTCTCCACAAAATGTTCATGCTCATCAGGAGACACGTCTTGTACACTCGAATCTGCAAATTTTCCGTTCACGGGTAAGTCATCATTTGCTATCTCGTGTTTTACACTTGCTTCTATGTCATTAGTCTGGGAGAGAAGATAAACAAAGCTTAAGGATAGTCAATGCTTTTTCAGTGCAGATCCCCTTCCTCCCCAAACTAATCTGGTCCTCATGCCTTTAAAAGTGTGCAGCTCCTAATCACACAGAACCTGGCTTTGCAGGTACTTCCTTGCACATGTCCAGGTTTATTCCCTTGCGTCCAGCTTTTCTACAGTCACACACAAGCATCTTAAACCTCTTATCTCAGGACTGAATTACCCATTTCTTTCAAACACTAACACCGGTTCATAGATTTCTAGTCCATTGCCCTGCCTTATCCCTACTGATCCTGTCAAGCCCTATATATGCAAAGGAAGCAACAGCAATCAGGCTCAAGTTAGGCCTGGTCTTGGTTTCTCATGATAAAAAGCACACGCCAGCTCCCACCATGGCTGTGAGTTTAAACCTGCATAAAGGCACAAGCATGTCCCAAACACCGCTTCTCAGTGTACCAGCTCCACTTAGCCATGCCAGGATCAGCAGTGCAGATGTCACCTTTTTATTACAGGCGCCGCTAATTTGAATTAATTTTATCGTATCTTATTTCCACATGATTATTCCAAGTGCGTGGGGAGGGGCAGAAGGAGGGTCCCTCTGATTTCAGCCAACACCACTGCTGAGACAGCGTGGCAGTGTGGGGAGGCTCTGTGCCCCTCTGTGCTACCTGAATGCAATCAGGGTCCAGCACAATTATCCAGTCCAGCCACGAGCCTCTGATCCTACGCTGTTCCTTCAGTGACCTGTCCCCACTGTTTGCTCCCTAAACCTTCCTACCCGAGTAGCACTCTGCCCCTTGTATAAACAAGAATGGTAACATCAGAAAGCAGCATCCTCTCTGATGAAGCAAAGGTCAGTATTTACCGAAGAACTCACTAATTTCAGTACAGCTTTTTTTCTCTGTTCATTTGCTGCCTTTATTTCCTTGGCATGTCGCTTCTGGGCTTTTCTCCTCGCTGCTAATATGGCACAAGGGTCCACTCCAGTCTGTCACGAGAAGATTCAGCTGCTTAGGATGACATTGCAGTACGAACTAGCACTGAATTAATCACAGTCATAAATTTAAAGCACAAGCCTGCATTGTTCAGCTTCTCTTGGTGGGGGTAAGAACAGTATAAAGTAAGAAGGAACAATCTTGGCAAGCACTGTGTTAACAGTATGAGGGAGAGATGCATCTCATTCTTTTCTTGAAATCAAAGGGTGTTGTGTTTCAACCGAATGCTGATTCGAGTGCAGAGAGCAAGAGGGAGGAGAAGTGCATTTGGACAATAATCACCAACATCTCTTGCTTTTGTGAGGGTCAGCACCACCCACCTGTTTTGTGTAAGACTCATCATGGGAGCTACAGAAAAATTTTTCAGAGTTAGTACAGGTGCAATTGTGAGTGGGTCAGGCAGTTCTGTTATCGCCATCCCCACCCAGGCAAACCACTGGTTAGACAGGAAGTGAGGCACACTCTGTGTGTAGGTAACCTGTTCCCCACAAGAGTCATTAAATGCCCACAGTATTCCATGGTCCTACACTCCAAAAAACTTAGTCACCCAACAAGGAAGCCTCTATTCCCATTTTGTTTTCAGTTCAGCACAACTGATTTCCTTCTGAAAAAAAAATAATTTTGACCTGTTTGTGCTCTGCAACCACCAGAATTTCCATTCATGAGCAGTCAGCACTAAGCTACATTTTGTCTGTTTATTCCCTCTCACCACATTGTTGCTTCCTGAGATAATTTATACTTGGCTGAAGGGTCACCTTCTCATATACTACTGATCACGAGGGGCCACAGGCTGAGAAACACTGTGCTAAGGGATATACAAAATGAGCTGAAAGATGAACGTGTTTCAGAAGCCAGTCTGAATTTTCAAGATACAGACTAAAAAAATTTGTTTACTCACCTTTTTCTTCAGTGCACTTGCATATGACTCACTATTAGCAAAATAAAGCGATGTATTAGCTTGAAATATTTTTATTCCAGGATATTCTTTAACCTAAGGAAAATACAGGATGTGCACAGTTAAATATACGAAAAGCACCTGCGTGATCACAAGACACACGAACACGCAGCAGTGTGACAGCCAACCCTGAATGGCTCTCAGCATGTGTCAGATAAAGAAGGCTGGCACTGTTGTGAGCAAAGTCAACCAGAAGATCAGAACCTCCCCATTTCCCAGTGTAATACTGTACAAAATTAATGCCTGGTAACATTTCTCCTTCTTTATAACAGCCAAATGTAGAGCCATAAAACGGAACTCAATATTTGTGGTTCTCCAGTGTTGCTACCCACAGCCGGGATTACCATGAGGAAATCATGCCAATCTAGGTTGCTTCCTTTCAGCCTACCTTTCTGCAGGCATAATGTCTTACTTCCCTATTTCTCTCTGTTTTTCTCAACTCTCAGGTGCCAAGAAAATAACCTTTCAAATTTTTGGTTTCAACTAGACCTTCAGAGAGGTCTCAATATAGTTTCTTTCCTCTGCTTTAAATGCAGCTGTCTCTAAACGAGCTGAACTCTTGACATTTTACATGCAAATGACCTGGCCAGCAGCAGAGATCCAGCCTGCCATATGCTGCCAACCCCAGAGGGAGGAAATGCTAAGTGCATTCAGTGCCACAGAAACGGAGTCTCCTCTCCTTTGCATACAGCTATAAACATGCCCAATATACTTCTGCTTTGCATCATATTTAAAGCAGAACTGCTGGTGAGAGAATCATCTTTTCACACAGGGTTTTACAGACTGGTTCCTCAGTAAAGGGGATGCAGCCTTCATAGCAGCATCTCTGAAAACACAACAGGGAGTGCAGAAAATTATAGTTGCTTTTTGTGAATAAGTACAGCACATTTATATCCATTACACTGACGAAATGCTTTCACCAACTTTTGGTTGAACAAAATGACATTTATAGGAAGCTAAGTGCATGGTAAGCAATTGTGCCATTAATCATGTATATTTTATGAGCAGGGGATGGGTGGAGGCAGGGCAGTGCTGTTCGGAACAGTTTGTGCAATTTTGAAGAACATACAAGTTTGGGTCCTGGGTTCCATGGATTCCATCCAATATGGCCACACAAGTAAAGAAGGTGGCCTGGTGTGCACTCATGTACACAGCAGGTTTAGCAGTGGTATCCCCATAAACCTTATAATTTTGAACAAGCTAGTACGATGGAACTAGTATAAAAGCTACTTTTCATCACTTCCTGGTCAAATGCAACTGCAGTACAAAGAGCTCACATTTTGAACAAAACAGCTTTTACTACTAAAATCATGTTTATCTGCTTTCCCTTCAACACATGGGAATGCTTGGCAGACAGCCCTGTATGTGCAGTGTGGTAGGGTTAAGCAGCAAATTGCCACCGCTGTCTTTGCTCTACCACGTGAAACTCCGCAATGCAGAAGAACATGCTCTTACCTCTTCGTACTCTTCTACATCACAGTAGATGTCAGTGTCAGGAATCTGACCAAGGATTCTGTATTGAGGACTAGGGGAAATGGAGAAAAATGTTTCAGTGTTATCAGCCATAGACAGAAAAAGTGAGTGTTTGATACAGATTGAAACTTATTTTAAATGGTCATTGTGCAGGGCCTGCCTGGGACAGGATTATCTAAACACGGTCAAATGCAGTCGTCAGTTTATGGTGGAACACAATGAAAAGGAAGTTTGCTCCTGTCAGTGCAAAACCAATTTATAAACTTAGAACTGTCATATTGTCATTTTGTGAAAAGCATGGGCCAAAGCATGCGAAGGTATAGGGCAAATTCTCTGCAGCACAAATTGGTGCAACTCCATTGACTATCTTGCAAATACAGAAACTCACACTGGCAGAAAACATATTGAGATTTCAGAGAGCCACTCTGCTCCCAGGACAATGGCTGAGCAGATGAGTATGCCCAACTCCCAAGCAGTGTGACAGCAAAGTACATTACCATTCTGTTTGCAAGAACAAAACTGTGTAGAGGTGGCACAAAAATACTCTTATTAATACAGAGTGAAAATCTCATAATTTGCTTTCATTCCAATGCAGACCAAAACCAAGACTTTTATACAGTCTCCACCTACATTCTCCAGACCTTAAGCCCAGAAGACTCACACGACAGTCCTATCCACACATGCAAGAAATCATTTCACTGTAGACCTGGAAAGCTTCACAGTAAAAGCTTTGTCGCTTACATTGGGGAAAAGTGATCTGAAAAACTAGAACTGGCACAGTTGTTTGATGAATTAGAACTTTCTTATAAAGTACATAAATATTCATCTAGTGATAACCAGACAACTTCTGATTGTCTGTGACAATTAGTGCACACAAAACGGAATCATGTACTGAAACTGGCAGCAAGCAGATTTAAAGTTCTAAACTCTAGGCATTAAAAAAAAGAATAAACAAGAAGATTAACCAGTATAAGAAACCAAAAATATTCTGTTTATTATTGAGAGTGCAAGTTCATGGCCTTTAGAAATTTTGTTCTCAGAAAATTGAAACCTGGATCAGAGCCAAAGGGCATGACCTATACTAGAAGCAAATTCTACACTGCATTCAGTTAAAGAGGGTGGAATGGACTTCTGTTTATTTGCACCCCTTAAACAAACAAAACCACATAGAAGATCAGCAAACACTAATTTTGATAAAGAAGAAATCTGACCTTTGTGTTCTGTAAATAACAGTTATCATTGCAAAAGTTACTGCAGTAAGCAAACCATAGTCTAGTCCCAGGAAAAGAGAAGCCACAAAAGCTACCACCCAGATGGCCTAAAACAAAGAAAAGGTGTGAATTATTATGCATCCTTTCCCGTTAACAACAAAAACAATAACACAATCCAACCTCAAAACCCATGTATCACTTCTGTTGAGGAATAGGCTATAGTGGTATCCATCATGAGAGCAGACTGGAATTGCCTTAACCTTTCAGAAGGGCATAGAGGCTCAAGGTGCTCTAACATAACATCTGACAAACTGTCACATTAATGCCTTAACTCCTCCAAGGAATCCTGTGCTACATCAGACTCCAAATACCTCACAATAAAAAAAAATTAAAAAATTCAAGGCCCACAAGTAGTATCTCAGTTCCATCAGTCCAGGAGAAAAATGCCACCAAATGTTCCCTCCAATATACTCCAAGTTCTGGCCCACTCCAGCCAGGGTTTTTGTTTGTCTTAAAAGATGGCAAGTAGTCTTCTTTGTTACTCTGTTTTTCAGGTTCTTCTCAGACATTCCCACAGCCTTCACTGCAGTTCCTATAGCAACACTGCCAGAGCTTTGCTTTCACTGCGACCAAACTACTTCTGACCTGAGTTACAAGACTGCTGAACAACAAAAATATTCTTGTCTGCAACAGATCCCTCTCACAGGGTACTTGCAGCTCCATGTCTTAAAATCATCTGCAATGCAACACCAATTTATAACCCTTTGGCAAGTTTCCCCCCTGTTTTGGGAGTAGCATCAAATTTAACACAGTAAAATACAGGCACTGAGCTGTGCATTACTCACCAGCTCAATCTTACTGGTTCTCCAGAAGTGCAGGATATCTCCAAACTGTTTAAACATTCCTTTCAGGTTCACCATGACAATTGCTGCCAGCACTGTCTAAGAATAATACACAAATGAAATTTGCAGAAGAGAAATAAACCGAATGACAAATAAGAACTTCACAGTATCACAAATAACTGTGTTTCTATGCTTTGTACAACTGATAAAAGTCCACTGAACAGATGTTCTATTTAAAAACCCACAACTTCTCAAGTAGTTCAGTGGACATATGCTCTAACTGCAGCTGCAGAAATGGTAAAGCAATTCAGTAGTTCAGTTGATTTACTTTTTCCTAGCAAGAGAAATCACATATCCCTACACTCTGTGCTGCTACACTTATAGTGCCTGAAGCAGTAGACTGTAATCTGTTTCAAGTTTCTCTACAATATACCGACAATGCCTGCAACAGTCATATAAGTATAACCCAAGGTCCAATTTCTATATAAAGAAACAGGAATTGTGTATCATCCTTTGCACATCACCAGAAACAATTTTTTTTTACAAGTCAGATTATATTTATTCACATAAATATATTTTTATACAAATAAGTACAGCTTCAGCAAAACCAACTCATTATGCTGACCCATAGCCCAGCCCAAACCCTCTACTGGCCAAGCTATTACTTTCTTTTAATTTTTAAACTTCAACCCAGAACTCCTATGGTGCAATTAGATGTGTCCAGCAGGACCAGGGCAGTGCTCATCCCCCTGTACTTGGCTGCACCTCAAACCCTGGGTTGAGTTTTGAGCCCCTCACACAAGAAGGACATTGAGGTGTCCAGAGAAGGGCAATGGAGCTGGTGAAAGTGTCTGGAGCACAAGTCTAATGAGGAACAGCTGAAGGAACTGGCGTTTTTTAGCCTGGAGAAAAGGAGGCTCAGGAGGGACCTTACTGCTCTCTACAACTACCTGAAAGGAGGTTGTAGCCAGGTGGCTGTTGGACTTTTTTCCCAAGTAAAAAGTGACAGCATGAGAGGAAATGGCCTCGAATTGCACCAGGGGATGTTTAGACTGGATATTAGGAAAAATTTCATCATGGAAAGGGTTGTCTAGCATTGGCAATAGGCTACCCAGGAACAGTTTGAGCCACCATCTCTGGAGGTATTTAAAAGAGTTGTAGATGTGGCACCTGGGGACATGATTCAGTGGTGGACTTGCCAGTTGGGGGTTACCCGTTGAGAATCGCTTGAAGGTATCATTCTTACATATTAAAGACAGAATCCAGGATATCAAATATTAAAAACAGCAACAAAAAGCATGTTGGATCTTTCAAAATATTATTTCTTTCTAGGCTAACTTATAGAAAAAATGCATACAAAATGTAAAGACTTCTGAGTCATGGCTAACCGTGTTGCTTATTAACCCTTGCACAATCTCTAGTTTATGCAATACTCATGGGCCTCTGTTCACTGACAATGGCTGACATGCAAAGCTCCCTTACCTGTGGAAGCGGTTCAAAGAGGTATCCAATAGCCACAATTACCAACAGAACCATAACTGAAGAGAGAGCACCTGCAATCTAAACAAAAGAAGCCAGAAATTATTTACAAGTACTCCCAAGGGGAAATATTACGGATTAGCTAACCCTTCTTGTGCTTTTAACAAGGCTGGTTGTTCAAGTGACTTTTGATTCTCCCACTCAGTTCACCGATTCTGGCTGTTGTGCAGCTTTCTATCTTGGCCCAGTCTGGACTGGAAACATGGTAAACTCCAGTTATTTGTTCTGGCCCAGGCAGAGAAATATGGCTACTGAGTTAAACTTCAGACTTTAATTCTGGAGCTCCAAACAGCAAACTTTGTTTGGCTCAAAATCTGTATTTACATACCTGAGTTCTTCCACCAGTGCTTTCCTGAACAAGACTCCGAGACATTGAACAAGTGACTGAAAAGGTTTGGAAAAATGACCCCACAGAGTTGCATATTCCCAAGGCAATAAGTTCCTGTGTTAAACAAGAGAGCAAAAAAACCCAAAGGCAGTTATACCTAGCAGCTGTACAAAGCTGGAGCTATTCACATATATTAACAAGCACATCTAATTTACAGTGCTTTCTAGCAACTTCATTGCAGAGAATAAGCAACCTAATTGTAGTTTATACTTGTGGTTCTCACACATGCACAAGATGATGTATGTTAAATCATCTATTAAATAAAGTCTCTGATGAAATGCTGGAGACATTTCCCATCCCTAAATGTTACAGGAATGAATCAAATTGAAAAAAAAAAAAAAGAACGAGAGCATTGCTTGTTTTAAGGATTTCTTCAGCTTGGGAAGAATTTGAATTTTAATCCTGAATATACATGGAAAAAGGTTTCTCATGCAAACTCTCTTTCCTTTCCACCCTAAACTATGTGTTTAAAGCCATGAGCAGCCTTGCCTATGTTTCCATGGATGGTAGTCCATTGCTGTATGTGGAAAAAACGTGTGTCCACTGCCTCATCAAGAAGATCCTACATGAGAACTGCTACCATGAGTGAGATCAGAGCTCCATCTGCCTCAGTACTGTTTCTTAGGCCTCTGATGCCTAAGAAACGATTTGCTTGTAGCAAAGCCTCCCGAGATTACTCTGCATCTTGCTCTTTGTGACTGATCTGAGTCATACACTTGGACAATCCTGTTCTGATTTATTTAAACGCTTGGCATGCATTGCATACTGTGACAAGGAGTTCTACAGTTTAACACCCAGGTGAAGCAGCATCTGGCAACTCCTGAGGAAAATATCCAGATGCTTAACTCAGGTCAGTGATGATTACTTTCCATTCACACAGCTACAGATTTGTCCTCTCTTTGGGTAACAGAGAACACGGACATGAAGGATGAGATTCATCTGACCAGATACGGAACTCTGTGGGTAAAAGAAATTTAAACTCCATTTACTCTCAGAGGAAGATAGTCACTTTGAGAAGGGGGAAGAGCTGATCTGTGCAGTGTCAGATGTGTGCTCTAGGAAACATGGTACAGCATAGGAACTCTTTGTCTCCCTTGACACCACAATGATAGTGACCAATAATCCAGTTGCAATATTGATTCTAAATTGCACAGGAAGGACAGAGTAGGTAAGGATGACATATCATTTTAGATTTAGGGAGTCCCTAAACACAGTCCTTATCACTCAAACCATTACCAGAATGCTAAGTAACAGACAGGAACTTAAAATAATTCCTGGCCTTTAAATGTGTAGGCTGTTAGAAACCTGACACGATTCCACTACTAAAAAATCCCTAATTTTCACCAATATCCCACTCTACTTTAACTACCTCACAAAGGTATTACTGAGAATTTTCCACAAGGCAACCTCACTACTTTTACCTGATTCCCATCAATGGTGTAACCATGTTTAAGGGCAAAGATCTTGGCCATTGATACAGCCATTGAAAATCCAACTATTGCTATTGCTACTGCATCCACAAATATTGCTGGGATGAGCCGAATCTCAGGAACTGCTGGTGCACGTAACCTTGGAGAGGAAAAAAATATTGACAAATTAATATAATAAAAACTACATGCAATACAGAAAAGGTATAGTTTTGACAAGAATGTATCATCCCTACCCTTGAGGAATATTCCCAACAACATCGACTTTGTATGACTTATTCAGATTCATTCCAGCTGAAACGCCTGTGCCAATAATGACCTAAAAATCCACAAACACATGTAAATATTGCCCAAAAAGAGATAAAGCCAGCTGAAGAAATATAAAGGTTATCTGATTATGAGTAATTCAAACAAGGGATTACATTTATTTGTCAATCAGTTTTCTAAGAGTTAGGGGCTAAAAAAAGCAGACAAAAAGGAAAAATCATCATGATTTTCCCTCCATCATGTCCAACTCATCTTGATTTTATAAAGTTTTTTTGGAAACAGTTACATGGAACATGCTATGCTATGATCTGAATCACCCAAATTCCCTTTGCCTGAGCTGAGGTCAGGCAGATTAGTGTCTTGGAAAAATTAAATGCAAGGACATTCATGCCTGTGTGCATTGCCTTATGTTCATGTGCACAGCCTGCTACCTGTAAAGAGAACTGATGCAACAGCAGAGAAAGGAACAGGTGTAACATCGCTTTGCTGCTGCCTCACTATCAAACAATACCCTACTACACCACTTTCCTCTTGTCTCACCAGCATCCCTTTCCTTTGTTCCTTCTATCTAGATTGTGCCTGTGCTTTCAGTTATTCCCTTTCTGGACTCCATTTTGTGCAGGTTGTTTGAGAGCTCTCACTATTCAAGAACTCATTTTTAAATGCAATCCTTTTTAAAGGCGAAAGGTTGTCTGAGATGTAGGTTTTGTGTATTAGGATAGTCTGCTTTATCTGTGTATTTTAGAATAGTTGTTCAAAACAGAATGAGTGCTGCACTCAATTACCAGTCTCAGAAACACAGAAAGGAAGGCAAAGTAGTAAGTCTTGCTCTACTGCATTTCAAAAAGTGAGCAAGCCCTGCAGAACCTCTGAACAGGCATCTGTAAGCACCTTCTTTCAGGAGACTGTGGGTGTTTATACGGCTTTTCCGTTCTTCATTGTGACTTTATGCCTACCATCTGGGCACACCAGTCTTTAATTTTAAGAGTATCCAAACTTTCAACTGGATCAAGGCTCAAACGAATTATTTTCAATAGAAGTCACTCTCAGGCTGAGCAAGATATGACAGAAAACAGTTTCCACAGCTTTAAAAAAGCTATATAATTTAGCCATAGAATTTCACAAATGGCTTACCACAATGATCTCCATAGGAATAGGAACTGGGAGCTTCTTTTTAAACCGGAGATTAATTTCCTTGCCAATCAGCAGCAGAACAATGCATGTTAATCCAACAATCAATGCAGCAATATTGGTCGTTGTTATATTTGAAAGCACGGCAGCTATGCTCTGCAACACAACAGATGCATCATAATGATTCCTAAGAAAATACAATCTTCATGGAGATTTACTACAAATGAGCAAATTACACACTGCTTTTCAGTTGTGGTTTTATTCTGCATTTATAACCACAGTGAACCAGTGCCTCACCAAAATTCCCACTGATCCCACAAAACATAGAAGACCAGAGTATTTCAGTGAGAGAGAGGCACTTGCAAACACTTACAGCATCAGTCTTCCTTAAAGGAGGCAAAAATTTGGAGAAAAATAATAATGGGGAAAAAGTCTAAACTAAATCATGTCGCTTTTCCTCAGTATATTCACACATATTTCACAGTGGCAGCTACCTGAAAGCAATAAATGCAAAATCCTTCTAATACCTTAAAATATTCTTTGGCAAGTTACATCTACTTAGAGCTGCATAAACTGTTCTAAAACTATAAAGCTGCTGATACAATCACTGAGGTTACCATAACAATATGATTAAATAACAGTGATCCTGCAACACTGCTGAACTGGCCATTATTCCAAATATATTTTAATTGAAAATACTATTAAAAGCATGTTAGAAAAGAAAGCTTGCTGGTACCCCTTGCTAGAGGGTAAATGATTCCCGATACCAATTACTTCTGCTTCTTTTCCTGCATTAAAACAAACAAACCAACCAACCAACAAAAATAACTTCTTGAGAGGTCTTTGAAAGAAGATGAACATACTCTTTTAAACAGGAGGAAAATTACAGCAGCTGTCAGGATGTTGTACATTCAAGATGTCCTGGTGGTATGCATCTTGGATGTACACCCTCCCTCCTATTTGTTTGGCCATTAGTATGCCTGGTTCTCAGATCAGTGAACTAAACAGCAAATTTTGGAATTAATCATTGATGCAGACTTGTTACCAAAAGGTCTGTTATGTCTGCACAAATACACAAAAAGATTTCCACAAAGTATTTTCTATAGCCTACACATAGTTAAAATCCTGAAGCTTCATTATTGCTGAGCCACCAGTCTGCTCACAGGTGCAGGTTTTCACAAACAATCTGAGATATTTTTTTTCTTCCACTCAGGAGTGGAAAGGTTCCGAGAATAACATTTCCTAGCTTTGCAAAACACGCCTGGTCTACAGTGAAGCATTTCAGTAGAACATACTCCCTCAGTGTACAAGAGACTTGCTTCAATGAACAATATCTGCCCATATTATAAAACTACATTCAGCAGAATCCTAAAATCTGACCATCTCAGACTGTGCTGATCTATCAAGTAACGCCTGAGCTGCACTTTCAGATATTCATATATTGGTATGCCACTTAAATACCTCACACCCAGTTTTCAATACTGAAGCATTATTCTACTTAGTGCCAAAATAATACAAAAAACTATGAAAAGGCTCAAGTACTAGATCCAGACAAAGCAGAATTTCCATGTTTAGTAAATGTAGATACTCACATATACAACTGATAGGGGTCCACTGTATCTGCTAGTCTTGATGCCTAGGAAGTATTTCAATTGAGAAGTAAAGACATGAACTGCAGCTGCAGTAGTAAATCCTCGCACCAGAGGCTCCGTTAGATAGATGGCCACAAACCCAAATCGAAGGAAACCTAAACACAACTGATGAAGAAGAGAAGTATTAACCATGTGACTCACTGTAGCCTGGACATCAGCCTGAATACAGCACACAGGACACCCCTTCTTTCCTCAATGCCCAAGCCAGATTAAGGCAAACCTGAACTTGGCTTTTCTAAAGCCACAGTTCAGTGAGCAGCCACCAATGCACCACATCGTCCATGCCACTGGCAGGTACAATGCGGGATATGGGTGAACATACGTGCTTGTTTATGGAAAAACATATGTGCATTTATGGACAGATTAGAGAACATCAGAGTAAGTTTTTCTGATGGGATAGGATAAAACGAAAGAGGGGAGGGTCCTGTTTTTTCCCAGTCCAGCTAGGATGCCAGACATCTGCCTCCAATGTATCCCTCCCCATTCCTGCTAAGCGGCCGCCATAAAGCAGCCTGTGCTCCACACAGTGCAGTGCAGAAGCACCAGTCTATTGACAGGGGATCCACCCAGACCCAGCAGCAGCATCTGAACTTGCCCTTACAGCAAACTGCGAGCACGTACCTGGATAATTCCTGAAAGAAAGGCGAGAGTCACGGCTACCTGCACCCTCTTGGTATCCCTAGCATCAAAGAAATCTGTAATATTAGTAGAATTGTAGTCCAGAGAAACCATTTCATCAGGCACTTCTCTCACAGCAACGCCACCAACCATCATACTAACCACAGCAAAGGTGCCTGAAATAAGAGTGAAAGGAAGTAATTGGTTAAAATCCTGGCAAGTTTGTTTTCTTTAAAAGGAGTGGTTCTTTATTAAGAGATAGGTGGAATTAAACTAAAATAGAATTTTCTATCTATATAATGTATTTTTTAGTCCCCAAATCTGCTGCAGTACTCAGCACCATTAAGGCTAGTTAGATGGTGAACATACATCTCTGCAGTAAGCATATACCAACATTTTTTGTCCATCTCAGTTTCTATTATGCCAATTAAAGATTCACCCTAGCCACACAGACAATTGACAGCAGCAATGAATTTATAGTTCAGGAGTACATGGCACACATTTCTAGATCTAATCTGATAAAAGATAATCTTATATTGCTCTTATAAGCAGAATGGATAAATTAACAATAAAAAGTACCACTATGTTTGACACATTTGCGTTTTTCGTATTTGCTTAAATTTGAATCTATGGAAAGTAACTATACTTTCTATTTCTCAAATTTTACTTTTTACACCTTTATCAAACACACACATACACACAGAAACAGACAGACTGACTTCAGTTATCCATACAGATTTACCTATTGATATGTGCTTGGATGTTCCAAAAAAAGTATATAGAAAAACAGGATAAAACGAAGAATATAGGCCAAATACTGGGGGAACAGCTGCCAGCAAAGCATAGGCTAAACCTAGAAAACAGACACAAATACATATGTTAAGCAAACAATATAAAGAAGCCATCTGAAGCAAAGGGATTTAAGCCTACTAAAACGGAACTCACCTAACAGGAAATCTAGTGACTTGTCACAGGCTTAAAAAAAAACAGGACGTCTTGCAGGGAATACTCTTCAAAGTGCATAATACTCTAGGGGAGTGCATAGAAACATGATGGGTTGAGCCAGGAAACCAAAGTCTCTAATTACAGGCACTGCAGGTGTGTGTGTGAGTGTTTGGGGGTACATCTGTGCACCTGGGCATTCAATGTTTTTGCAAAACGTAGAAGTACGTCTTAATAGCCAACAAACAAATTTTGTCGCATTTGTTTTCATCTGTCAAAGACTGCAATTAGAAACACCCAGTTCCCCATAACCAGTGGGATATGTTTGACTTTCTCCTCCTTTTCTTATCAGATGTGATCTTCATGGTAACCCATAACTGATTAAACACTTCCCTGCTTCCTAAACCCAGAAGGACTGGGATGACATAACAGTTTTCACAAAACATGCTGCAAAATGTAAAATCATTTCTGACAATCTGTAAGGTCACAGAGCTTACACGGTTTGGTTTCCTTCCCAAAAATGAAGTCCTTTTTGTCAATAAGCCCTGTCCAGTTCCACAAAGTGAGAGTTCAATCCACACTGTTCCTATTTGTGGGGAGGACTGGCAAGCACAACAATGGAGCTATGGGGCAACAGCTCTAAGATATGCCAGGGAGGGACACCTCCCATTGGTTTTCCTCCCTTTGTGTGACTCATGGGACCTTATCATGGGACCAGGGTCACAAGCAAATGGTGTGCACCATATGATATGGCATGTAACTGTCCCAATCAGTTCCAGCAAAATCCATAGTTCTACAAAGCTTGTGTTAATGAGAATTAGACACCACAATGGAACAATTGGGAACCAAGGAGAAAATACTGTAGCCTGGCTTGGCTGAACCTTCACAAGTGCAGGCTGGTAACACCTAAGGAAGTTGTGTGCTCATACCACATTTGGACAGACTAATCCATGTTGGCACCAAAAACCCCAATGGCCCTGTGCAAATTACAAAAAGAAGCAATGGTACACCCAGTATGGGGAGCCAGTGATACTCAAAAACACCTCTCCCCATTAATTTACATTGGGAGACAGAGCATGAGGTTACAACAAAGAATAAACTAGGAAGGGATCTTCTGTCCAGATCTCTTGTGCAGGGATCCAAGCGCTCTTGTGCAGTGTAATAACTCATAGAAAGGGCCTTGCCCATGCCCTAAGAAATGTCTGAGTCCCAATGAAGAATTCGTATTCCTATCAGAACTGGAGTGATGGTACCATTTATTTTCTTGCAGCAATGATCTTTTCGTTAAGTACTTGTGAAACTCATCCCACATATATTCTCTGACCCAAGGGCTACTTCTCATGAGAACAGTTATCAGCAAAATACCCTGTGTCATAACAGCTGGCCTTAACATGACGATGAATTTGACAGTACAAGTGACCAGAACTGAAAACCAGTGGTTTCAAAACTGGGAGGGGGGTTCTATGTTAAGTTCCTGATCTGAATAGCCTTTTATTCCTTTTCATTTGTACTGGCATTTTCAAAGGTTGTCAGTGCCAAGAAACTCAAGAGATATTGACTTGATTGGAGGTCATGGCTTAAGTACTGTGGTCATTTTAATTCTACTTGGAATAATTCCCAGGATTCTTTGAAGTCATGCTTCCTATAACTGCACCCATTCCAGAAAAATAAAAGTTCAACTTTTGTCTTTTCAGAAAAGGAAATATTGGGAGCAGTTTAAGGGCATGTTTGCAATCACCAAATGAATAATGTTTACTTTAAAACGCAGTCACAAAATTAAGTATAAAGTTCACTGCTGACCACTTAAATTTTAGTGTCCTTATCTGATCATGACCTAAATTATGTTTCAGTATTCAACTGGTAATGTTTGTGTCTGGTACATGACAGATTTCCCTACCAGTCAGCAGTTTCAGGTAAGTTGATGCTTACATGCATGTAAAAAAAAATAACCTTAATTACAAAGTTTACACAAAACCAGGAGGCTAGAGAAATAAAAAAATTAATTACACAGACTAAGTTTTAATGAGTTACCACCTATTAAAATCTAGGCTTCTTGGATTTACAGATTAATTTTTCAGACCTGCCTCAGCCTAAAGTAGAACAAGTGAGGTGCAAATATGAAATAAGACCACACATAAGTAAACATATATGCTTAATTACAACACCCTTAGCATGAGGACTCCTCTGGACAGGGCTCAGCACAAATCAAAGAGTTCCCTCTACTCCAAGATCCCCTTGGAAAACCTACTGCACTATGGCAGCTGTTGCGAAGCTGCCATTCCCAGAGCAGTGATAACATCCCATGATATTGCTGTAGAAATGCTGTTGCTTTCTAACCCCCTAGCAGTTCTGAAACTGCTGATAGTAGGTGTCAGTCTGAAGAGCAGATTCCACTGGTTCCATTTACCAAGTGGCAAACAAAATGGTAAACCCTGGCTTTCTCTCTGCCTTCCACAGAGCCTGCTCCTTCTTCAGGATCAGGCTCCACTTGGGGTGAAACTTCCAAGTAATTTAATAGAAATTCCACAGATTTTCAGTTTTGTTACAGAACATACTGTTGATTTATTTCCACCATGCATATCACTGCCCACTACTATAGTTCCAGCTTAAACTGCTGACTTTGAGTCTTAAGAGAAAAAGACAGAATAGCCTTTGAATTCTCTGGTTGAATATAGTTGGGTTCCTTTACATCAGTTGCTCCCTTGAAACATTATCTGTACGCCTGTTAGGTATTGCTCCCCTCTGTAGGAAATTTGCTACAACTTTCAGGAGGACGAGATCAGTACATAACTGGGTGCATTCAGCAAAACTTAAGACATACACCTAAACTGTGAAAAGTTGTTCTGTCATTGAGAGCTGTGGGTACTGACTACAGAAGAAGCCTCTTTCAGAGTTTGCTGCAGATCACTGACTTGTATTTTTAAGGGAATCGTCATTATGGACTGGTCTGCAGAATGCCATACTGATCTCCTCATACAACCGAAATCCACATCCTGTTCTCAGGAGCACCTGGCTCAGGAAGCCAAGCACTACCATAAAGGCACACACAGAAAAAGCAAAGAAGGGATAATTAAGTCCAGAGGTACACTCACCTTGAGGAAGCTGCATAACCCCAGTGCTTATACCTGAGATAATGTCTCCTAACAAGTATTCCTTCACTGGGTAACAAGGAAGCCATTTTAAAATCGGTAAGAAACTGTAAAGCTGAGACTTAGCTTTCTTAGAAGAACAACTGAAAATACAAAGCAGAAAGAAAGTTAGACACTAGCAGGGAACAAACAGGTTGAAAAAAAAGTTGTATTTCATCTCTAAGCAGGAAAACAGCTTCATAAAAGGCAGGCTCAGACTCCTGATGACATTAATTTCTGGACAAACTTAAGCACTCCATTATGCATATTAACTATGCCTCCAGTTAATTCAGCCCTTAATCACATGTTAGTGCGGTTCACAAACTTTATGGAACTGGAGAAGACAATGACAGTCTTGAGAGGCTGGAGGTCAGTGGGAAGTGAAACTGTTCCAGTCCACACACGATTGAGCAGTCACACAACACTTTTTGCTGAGATCATTCCTAGCAAAAATCCCCTGAGGATAACTTGCTTTCTGATAGTGGTTTTCAACCAGAGTACTTTGCAGTGCTTTTTCCCATTTACTATTTGCATGCTTTATGCTTTTTTGATTATAACATTTTATATCATTATGGTTTAAAAAAAACAAATGTATTAATTCAACTAGTACTTGTTACTATCACTACTAAAGCTGACAGGCTACCTTTAAGGCTATTTGAGAACATAACCCTTCTTCACCCAGAAAGGAAAGGGACTGAAGCCAGCAGCCACCCTGTGGCTCTTAGCAGAGTTAGTAACCTTTTGACACCCTGACTTGTGACAACTGAACAGAGCCAGGAAACAACTTCTCTATCCAGCGCTGCCATGCATCATGCTTTGATTGTATTGTGGTAAGTTTAACCCTGGGTTAAAATATAACGCTGCTTTTCTGTGTAGGGGAATTGCAAGAGACTTGCAGGGATTTGTTAGCATTTCTGAATTCTCATGGGACTAAACTGCATAGTGAAGAAGCTTGTTGCTACAAGTGAGAGAGGAACTAGAGTCATCCACACTTCTCCACGTTTAAACAGGCTGTATCACAAGAAGTCATGGGTCAGGAGGATTTTGATCCACATATTTTTCATTCAGGAGAGATAAGTTTTCTGATGTGTCAGAATCAGGTGTCTTTATCATTAAAGGTCATTTCATAAATCAAACATAATCTCTAAATTGTCTAATCATGTGAACAGGAATATTTTATAGAAAAGCAAAATAAGGCAGAAATCATTTGTTGTCATGCAGAACAAGGTTTGAGCAAGAAATTGAATGAACTCTGCAAATGAAGCATGGATAAACATAAAGCTAACAAGAACTTAACTAGAGTCAGTTTCTTTTCACTGGTACCACAAAGTGAGAGAAGCACAATCAAAGACATTTCATGTCATGTTAGACATTTCATGTCTAACCAGATGACAAGGCAGTTCATTAAAAGCTACAGAATGCCATTAGGAAGTCCTTATTAAACTTATAATTTAGGTTACTGCACAGATGTCATACATCTCCATTCTTCTGTGAAAGGACCATGGGAAGCACAAATTTGACTGTAAGTATTTCCATGTAAAAAGGATAGATATTTTTCTGGTCTTATGAATTCATGTCACATGATTTGACCAATACTTCACACTCCTATGCTGTATATTTTCCTTTTGCACTTTGATGAAGGCAATTCAATTTATACAACATTTTCTAATACAGTTATACATTAACATTTAAAAGGACATATACAACTTCATCACAGTCTTGCTGAATAATCAAACTAGAATTAGTGCTTTTATCTTTTAGGTTTCTTTGGAGAGATTACCAGTATGTGTGCATGAATCAATTAAGAATTACAGTACTTCTAACCGGTAAAAAAGAGATAAGCAAAACACCCTACCGACAAGAATGTGCAATCTTCTGCCGTAAAGTCTGAGCTTTCCTTTGTCGCCTGTGCAGCTGTCCTTGCAAGAGCTCTTGGTTATATACCGGTCTCTCCACACAATACCTCTGGGTCTGCTCAGGACATGCTTCATGTTCTTGAGCATGTTCCATAGCTGATCTCACAGGGCAGGAGTCAAGGAAGAACAGTTCCACAGTCACTACTGAAAAACCTGGTTGCAGACAAAATAAATTTGGTTGCTTTTTTGACATCAAATTTGGCATTTCATTTCAAGTAATATATTTTGACAAGCTACAGACTAGAACTGTGACTGCAGTCTAATCAAATAATCTGCAACAGCAGTAAGAAAATAAACACAGTCTTTGGTATATGGAAGCCATTAATTTATGCTTCTCTTGGACAAAGAAAGCTTTTGCATTAATTACACTGTAAACAGAAGCTGAAACAAAGCTGGAAGGTTGTATTCATGCTTACCTGGATTTTCCCTCAGTTTTTACAGAATATGTCACTGATGGAGGGAGATTACTTTATTGCTGAGTTACTTCCTGCTTACTCACAAACTGGCACATCCATCTCCAAAAGACAGAACTCCGATTTTAACACTGAGAAACCCACTTCTTTCTTCCAGATAGTCAGTAGCTTCCTGTATCCATCCATCTGTTTTCTCCTTGTTTTCAGATGCTTCTTTTTCCAGCCAGCATCTCAAGGATGCACAATTCACTACTTTCAAAGTTATTATTTCAATGGATGAACCACTTACTGCTATTCTCAATCTGCACCCACTAAAACACGAATGTGCACAATTTTAAAACTAGCCAGAAGGTTTGTAAAGACCTATCTGCCTGTCTGATTCAGTGCCATAAGCATCTTAACATATTTAGGAGACACTCTGCTAATTCCTTTGCCCCATGTTGGCTGCCTCTAGAAATACTGGGCAAGAAACATGACTCCAAATTATGAGCAAAATGACAGGGCTGCTGCATCGTTAGGCAGAGATGCTGGCTAGTGCTACGTTTGATGACAGAATGTGAGTGCAATGGGAAACGGAGCCATAATTGTGAACAAGGCCCTTGGGCTCAAGTCCAGCAAGTCACTTAAGCATGTGTTTGCCTTCAACCAAGGGAGCTAACCCAGGGGCGTTCAGTTTTCAGCTGTACATCAATACTTTCCTAGGAAAGGGTTACCACAAAAAATTAAACAAATTGCTATCTAAACACTCAGACAAAGCTAACCATGATTGGTCCAATGTTCTGATTCAGCAAATACAGCCTGAGCAGCAGCAAAATACCGATATTGCTATCTAAGCCTTCAGTCTGATGAGGGTACTGGAATTTTCCACTCAGGCCTTGCTGGTCTCTGTCTCCTAGCACAGACACACCCCAGCATATCTTCAGTTCTCAGGATTTTGTAAACAACATTTACCCTACATTATCAATAACAAAAGGATATTTTGACTAAAATTACAGTTTTTAAATTTATGCTACACTCTAGATTGACTGCAGCTTTACTGTGTTAAATATCTAAAAGTTGTTTTAGATATTGTAAGAACAGCAGCATATCAAGGGTACTATCAGAACTTGTTTTTGTACTCCTGATGCTTCTTTTGCATATTTCTGTAGTTTGAGCTTATCAAGAAGACTAAATGATGTTTTGTGAATTACAGAATCAGAGAATATGCTGAGGTGGAAGGGAGCCACAAAGATCATCAGGTTCAACTCTTAGCCCTGCACACGGCCATCCCCCAGAGTCACACCATATGACTGAGAGCACTGTCCAAACACTTCTTGAACTCTGTCAAGCTTTATGCTGTAACCACTTCCCTGAGAAGCCTGTTCCAGTGCCCAGCCACCCTCTGGGCGAAGAACCTTTTCCTAATATCCAACCTAAACCTTCCCTGACACAACTTCAGGCCATTTGCTTAGGTTCTGTCACTGGTCACTACAGAGAAGAGATCAGTGTCTGACCTCTCACAAGGAAGCTGAAGACTGTTTTCTTGTGTTATCAAATTGTAATTCTCAGAATTACAATTTTTTTTCTTCCTACCCACAGATTTTGATCCAATCAACATTAGAATAGGACTGATTTACCAGCAAATCCTGTCTGAGCAGCCCCTTGGATTCTTTCTCACCTTCATATTATCATTTTTTCATATTTACAGCAACCAATATGTTCATACCAATATGTATGTTTGGCCATGAACACACACAGCACTTTTCTTCCATGTCTACCTACCCACAAATACCACTTCCTGCTTCACATCTTGCCCTGTCACACACAGTGAGCTGACCATGAATCCCAGTGTATTAACTTCTGCACAGTGAAGCTGAAACTTTAACCATCCTCATCTCTGCTTGAAGGGCAACACGGCGGTGTTGGGCACAATCAACCCAGGAGCCTTCTGAGGTGCAGTGATGGCAGCTTCCTGCCACAGGTGATGGAGGAGCTGACATGGAGACATGCTCTGCTGGACCTGATGCTTACAAACAGGGAAGAACTGGGCAGGAATGTGAAGACTGGGAGTAGCCTTGGCTGCAGTGACCATGAAATGGTGGAGTTCAGAATCCTGAGAGAAACAAGACATACAGCAGGTTTATAACCCCAGACTTCAGGAGAGTAGAGTCTGGCCCGTTCAGTGATCTGCTTTAGAAGAATCCCACAGGATATGGTCCTGAAGGGCTTGCTAATTTTCAAGGATTACCTCCTCCAGGCTCAAGCACGGACTATCCCAAGTAACAGGAATGCAAGCACAAATGGTAGGAGGCCTATGTAGATAAACAAGGAGCCCTGACAAAACTCATAGATGAAAAAAGAAGCATATGAGAGGTGGCAGCAAGAACAAATGACACAGGAAGAACAGAAGAACTTAGAGCATGCAGGGACAGGGTTACAAAAGCCAAAATCCACCTGGAACTGAATCTGAAGAAGGACCTGAATACCAGCTAGAAGGGTTTTTACAAGTATATCAGCAGCTCGAGGAAGTCTAGAGAAAGTGTGTGCCCTATACTGTAAAGGTGACAAAACACATAATGAAAGATGAACTTTACCTTAGTCTTTACTGATAAGGCCAGCCTTCAACAATCCCAGTCTGAGACCAGTGGGAAAGTTTGGAGGAGGGAAAATTTAAGTCAAGGCAAAAGGATCAGATAAGTGAACATTTAAACCAATAGGACATACACAAGGCCATGGGAGCTGAGGGAGATGGCCATGAGGGCTGAGGGAGCTGATCAATGCCACTGCAAGACTACTCCAGTTTATCTTTGAAAGGTCATGCCAACTGGTGAAGTTCCTAAGGACTGGAAGAAAACTAATGCCACTCTGACTTTCAAGACTAGTAAGAAAAAGGACCTAAGGAACTACAGGCTGGTCAGCATTACCTAGATCTCTGGGAAAGTGATGGAACAAGTAACCCTGGAAATAATTTTCAAACATTTTAAGGATCAGAAGGTGATTGAGAATAGTCAGCATGGATTTATGAAGGAAAAAGTCATGCCTCCTTCAACTTGACAGCCTTTTACAATAAGATGATTTGTTTGGTGAAAAAGAGAACATCAGTGATACTCTTTGCCTTGTGTTTTTCAAGGCTTTGTCTCCCACAGCATCTTCAAACACAAGATGATGAAGTGTGGGTTAGCTGGACAGAAAACTGGTTGAACTGCCAGACTCAAAGGACTGTGATTAGCAGCAAGGTCCAGCTGGAGGTCCATCACTACTGGGGTACCCCAGGTGTTGATACCTTGGGCCAATATCATTCAATATATTCATTAATGACCCAGATGATATGATGGATTGCACCTTCAGCAAACTTGCAGATGTCACAAAACTGAAGAGAATGGACAATGTTGGGGTTAGTTGGTTAGTTACACCATCATGCAGAGAAGTACCTTGACAGGCTGGAGATACGAGCAGGCAGGAACCTCATGAGATTCAGCACACATTCCTGCACATGGGAGAAACAGCCCAAACAAACAGTAAATGAGGGGGATTCAATCACCTGAAAAGCAACTGGGCAGAAAAAGACCTGTGGGTCCTGCTGGACAACAGATTTGAACACAAGCTAGCAATGTGTCCTTTTGGCAAAGGAGAACAGAAGTTGCCTTAAACGGGCATAGCAGCAGGTTGGGGGAGGTGATTCTTCCCCTCTCCTCAGCATTGGAGAGGAACATGTGGAGTGCTGGGTCCAGTTCTGGGTTCCTCAGTGCAGGAAAGACATGGGCGTCCTGAAGAGGATCTAGCAAAGAGATAAAAAGATGACGAAGAAACTGGAGCATCTGACACAGGAGGAGTGACTGAGAAGGCTGGGATTGTTCAGCTTGGAGAGGGGAAGAGAGGATGGGGAAATCATATCAATGGATATAAATACCTGGTGCAGCAATGGGCACAAATTGAGACACAAAAAAATAGGTTTAAACATGAAAAAAATAAATTACTGCAAGCATGACCAAACATGGGGACAGGTGTCCCACAGAGGTTGTGGAGTTTCCAACTCTGGAGATGTTCATAACATGACTGGACATGGTTCTGGGCAATTTACATTAGGTGACTGCTTAAGCAGAGAGGTTGTAACCTATGATCTCCAGAGCTCTCTTTAAGCCTCAACCATTCTGGGATTCCATAATGGTCCCTTATGTCGTTATTCACATGGAATCTATCTTTTCTGGTAATTAATTGGTGTGTTCTGGCAACACTGGCCTTATTTACAAATTAAGAAACAATTTTAATCAGTCATAAAGAGAAGACCAACTCAAATAAATCAGAACAAATAAAAACTACATCTGCATGCAAAAGCCACAAACCAAACCAGTTCAGAGGCTTGTTTTTTGCCAAACTTCTCCAATAAAATGAGAATATAATATCAAAACATTTCTAGCGGAGTTTTTAAAAACATGTAACCTGCCTTCCTTCTGCTCCAAAAGACACAGCAACACAAGACAGTCTCCTGCTAATCCCAAACAATTCAGGTCCTGAACTTCCACATTGGAGTTTGTTAAGCTTCAAGTAGGTTAGTATTTGGAAGAACCACACCAGTTTGTAATGTAAATGTGGACACGGAGAGGTCTTGAGATCTCCAGTTCTGTACACATGCTCCAACTCATTCAGGTACTATGTGCATATACAGAACAACAGAAGTTCTGTCCTGCCTCTGTTTTTCATGGTAAAATAAGCGATACAGGTGTATTTGACTAACTGAACAAGACTCAACTCTAAAGCAGTTACCCAGATAGTGGTGTTTGAAATGCTACCTGAGGTCATAACCCAAGTTTCATCACTCAGTCTGAAAGTTTTAACTGTAGATTGAACATTTCTGGGTTTGTTTGAAAAAGAAGCTGTACTGCACTGAATCACAAGAACCAGCTAACACAAAAGTAAACTTGAGGGAGGATACAACAGGATCTCGTCTTTAGCTGTGGTTCACAGTGGATACCAGAACAGAGAGAACAAAACCACACACCATTAAACGAGGTCCTAAATCTACCCCAAAACTATTGCTGGATATGTCATGTTCTGTATTCCATGTCATGTCACCAACTTCATCTTAACAGGCCTCCACAAGCATGTTCTCTGAGGGCAATATTAAACGCTAAGCTGTACGTAATACAGTAAAGATTAAAGTCTTGAATATCATCCATCTCTTTCGCAAAAGCACATACAGAGCAGGGATTGAGATGTTTGTATTTACAACAGATGATACACACCGTACATAGAGTAGCAAAATAGCAGCATTTCGTGACTGGTTGAAGTATCTTTCCAAGTGTTTGCTGTATGACAAACTGCCAACAGAGATATCCAAGGCTCAGAAATTCAGCCTTGCCCTTCACTCCCAGAATGCTCGAGGAAGAGCAAAAGCAGGTACTGTCATTTTCATGATGACAAAGCTTACCACTATGATTTCTGAAAACTCACAGACCTTCATCCAAAGGAAGAGACAGGCAACCGTGGATGGTGGAATACTGCTCTTAGATGACCTTTGAACTTCATGGCAAGAATAACGTTAAAAAACTGTAAGAACCACTGCCATTAATCTTATCAGCTAGATAAGAATGGAGCTGAAGTTGTTAAAAGCTGTATGCAAAAGACTTAAGAGTTGGCAATTCTTTATCTCACTGATAAAGGCCTGTCTTATGTCTTTACTACTATTATCAAATTGAAGGTGTTAAAGAAAATAAAAGGTGAGGCAAACATGAATTTATAACACTATCACTAATAATTTAGTACTTTCTCTCCCCAATCTTACCTAATAAAGGAGAGCTGCCAAGCTATCTGCACTGATGCTTGTAGAGGATGGTAATTTTTGATCCAATTCACATGAATCAGAGTGCAGCCATAAAATGAATAGGGACAATGATTTGACTGCTGTTCCTTAGATTCAAAATACAACTATGGGGAGAAAAAAAGAAGCTGGGGACATGAAGAATGTTGTATTGTGTGACTACTGCAGGTTTAACAGGCCCTTTAACATTTAACTTTACGTATTTAACCTGAATGTATCTGAACAACCTAATGCAATGGGGGAGTCAGTGGCAGATCCATCGTCTTCCCTGTTTTAAAAGAGCAAAAAAAAAACATTCTTCTGATAGATAAGCACACAGTTGCTTTAAGTAGCGGAAAAGCAAAGGTGGACAGTACTAGTACTGTGCTACAGTGTGTCCTGTGCCAGGGAACTCCACATTTGATCATGAACTGCAAAGTTCATGAAGTATTTTGTATCTCTAAGCTTCCAACTACAGGAGACTGTCATCATTCTAAGGGCCGGTGGAAATACTGCCACTCTATGTAAAATATGCTCTCCCGAATGTACACTGAAAAGCAGAGTTATTGCAAGGTCTGTTCCTACTGTCTGAAGAGGTGAGACACAAAACCAGGTGATTTTAGGAACCACATATTCCCTCATTTCTCTCTTTCCTCTCTGGCCTCATTCCCCAGTGCCCTATGCCCTTCCACTTTTCACCCTGAGTGATACGTACAAAGTCTTGTTTTTTAAAATAAGCACAAAGGTGTAAAATGACTGGGTGGGGTCATAAGGAATGTGTTCTCCTAGTTTTCTCGGACTGTGCTTATCATCCTCCTTTCTCCTCCACTACTCTCACTAAATCCACTAACAACTGGATTGTTTAGACATGAAGCCTTCGTGTAGAACTTCACAAATTTAGAAATCACTTGTAAACAAAGAGAATTTTCCTTGTGTAGGTCCTAATCTAAGAAATGAACTCCAGTAGTGAACCTTTGGGGGAAAAAAATATAAATAAACCCCCAAACCCAAGACTTTAAATTTCTATGCAGCTTTTAGACAAGCAAAATTTTCATTGTACTCTTCACAGAAAGATGAGATGGCTACATCTTTGTATGATAAAAGGTTCTCTGCAGACCCACAGAGTTACTCGGAGGAACAACACCAGAATGGAGAGCCTGGATAAAACACTGCTGGGCTACTGCCAGGTCCACCACATGAGCCATCCGCCTATCAAAAGCTCACTTCCACCAGTCCAGAGCAGCACACGAGGGTCAGCTATGGAACAATGCCAGTCCCTGCCACTCTGGGTGTAAAAGCATCTGCCTGTCTCCAAGAGTAAGAGCATGGGGGAGCAGCTCTTTGGACCTGGGAAGTCCTGGCCAGTCCTGTGTGTGTGCATGTGATGGTCTTTACCAACAACTAGAGTGGGAATACACAAGCCCCTTGAGGGCTCACACGTTCAGCTGCCAGCAGCTGGAGAGAATGGATGAAGTAGCTATTGGGCAGTCTGGGCCTGGGTGCTGGAGGGATCCACCCTGTACATGTATGTGCATGTATTTCTACATAAGCACATACATTCTTACTACTGGACCTCCATATGGCTGAGCCAGAGAGGAGACGGGATTGAGGCTGTCGGTGCTGCCTGTCTCATCTGCATAACTTGCCATGTGTATATGTAAATATGTTGTGTACATGTGTCCTCTCTGTGTGTGTTTACATCTTCAGCCTTGGTACTGGTTGGATCTGGGGTTATGGAGCAGCAGTGGAAATGTCACTTTCCTCAGGCTGTTGGATTCAGTATGACATATTTTCCGCTAATAAACTGATTTTATCCTCTGAAAGGAGCATATTAATAACATGTGAGGCACAGAGATCCTTCTCTCAAAATGGTAACAAATTTGACATATATATTGATAAATATATATAAAAAAAAGATTACATAACTGATAAGAGGTAATTTATATTTCATGTTCCTTGCCAAAAAATACTTTAGCCTTCAAAGATTTACTCTATGGACTAACGAATTCATTAGTATCTTAATGGTATCTCTTATCAACCAGCAATCTTACATTTGTTTTCAGCAAGAGAATGTTTTAGGAACCTATTAGGATGATTGAGGTGTTTAATCAATTTCACATAAGACAAACACCTGGAGCACTTTGAGCAGCAGAACACTGGCCTCCTTTCCTCTGAGATATAGATAAGAGATGGTTTCTTGCTTCCAGGACAAACGCATTGATAACCATGAGAACCCAACGCAATATGATCATCCCTATTCCTACTTTTTGTGACTTCAGTGACCTTGGGTCTGAATCTGCCATCTTCATTCCCTTTGCCAAAAGCAGCAGCTACTGATGGTAGAATCAGATAAGTTAATCAGAACGGTATCATGGCTGATGACCCTTTTGTTGCGCTTAAGCCAACTGATAAGGATGTACATCACCTCAGGGACAGGTAATCATTAGCCAGTTTCATTTTTCCAGAGACAATCCACTGCCAAAAACTCTGTTGGAGCAATCTTCATCACAAAGCTCCAGTTGATTAGAGGAGAGAACATAAATCAAGACCATGCATACATATCAAACAAAGCCAGAATAATTTCTATGCACCAATGACCTCCAGCAGCTGGTTCAACTTTTCAGGCAAAGTGGAACGAGGAGACAGGAAACAAATGCCTGTGCAGAAGGGAGAAGTTAGACGGTTCTATGACACACTCCCTTCTGCAGAGAAGCCATCAAAGGAGTTCTCCCCTCTGTATCTGCTTCATAACTATGTTTACACACACCAGTACTCTCAAGTGCTGCATCAAGCTAAAAATCAACAACCAAATAGAACGTTGTTATTTATAACCAAAATTATTTCAGTCATCATGTTTATAGTGCAAACCTCTCAAGTCACAGAGGAAGTTGAAGGATAGTCACAGAAGAAACGACTGCTTTTCATTTAAATATTTTAAAACTCACAGTAAGCAAAATGAACATTTAAAGAAGTTACTCTAGTAAATATTTCACAGCAAAACTCTGCTTTATTTACAGCTCACCTTATGGCTTCATATTTCCTCTGCGTCTGGTGACACAGCTCACATTTTAATGTGAGACATCCCCATGTTCTTAACTGTACAAGCAAAAAGACCAACCTCATACAGCTGAAGAGTTCTTCAACTGACTCTTCAAATGTGTTTGGCAGAACAAACCTGTTTGAATGGATTCCTGCAACAGCTAACACTGAAACAAGGTGTCATGAGGAAGGAACAGGAATAGCAACAAGGGTATCTGGGCTGAGGATCATCAAATGAAATGAAGAAAGATTCACTGAGTAATTTTCTGAGGACTTCTTCTCAGGAACACATACGCAAAAGAAACAAATGTCACCAGAAAGCAGGGAAAAAGAAAAATCAGACTCATTACAACTGCAGTTCATTAAAAGACTCAGGCCACCCATTCAGCTTTATGGACATAAATGAAGCACCATCTATGCAACGAAGAGCGTAAGTATTTATGTTAAACATGAAACTGGCACAGGAACATGTAACACAGAACTGAAAACAAGAAAACAAGCAGTATAGTGCAAAATTCCAAAATAAAAAATGCAATGGACCGGAGACAGAAGGTGAAGGAACAGTAAACCTGACAATGTTATGATAAAACTAAAAAGCTATGACAGGATCCTGATAAAGCAGGAAATTCAGGGTTAGATGCCAACATGATAAACTGGTAAATTAACTCAGATCTAGCTTTCTCTGGGAAAGGACTTGAACCATGTTATGCCATAGAGCCGTATTTAGAGAAGGTATTACAGATGCCTGTATCTACGAAAGACCTGTAGCTTTGTTCCTGACATGTCTCTTCAGATATGTCTGAGCTAAACAGAGCTCTGTGTGAACAGGAATAGGCAGCTCCCAGTGGGCACCTCTGAGCACCCATCAGGTTTTCTCCAGGATGGTATATGGCATTTTGAATTCTGCTTCATGAAAACCAGGTGTCTCAAACTGAAGTTTTGTAATGCCTTATCAGCTCAATCCTTAATTGAGCTTAATTGATCTGGCCCTACTAGACTGATCTCCCATGAGGAGGTTTCAAAAAGACACTGCAGTCTTTTATTTGCATTGGAAAATTCTGACCATGCTTTAGAATCATAGAATGATTTGGGTTGGAAGGGACCTTAAAGATCATCCAGTTCCAAGTGCTGTGCCATGGGCAGAGAGACCTTCCAGGTTGCTCAAAGCCTCATCCAACCTAGAACGAGAGGTTAGTTACAAGAGGTTTTCTGAGGAGTTCTCAAAAGTACCAGTCTGGCCTCAAAACCTGATTTTCAAAAAATAAATGAAAATGTGCAATTTGACCTTAGCTCTAGCTCAGTCAGGTTTTCAATTAATAGATTAAAATCCATATTTTAGCTAAAAAAACCCCATTAGTAGCTCACAACAACACAACACAAACAAAATTGTGTATATGAAATGGTATGCAGGTCAAAACAGAGCCGTAAAACTTGGTCCACCATTTGTGCAAAACTGGTAAGTTTTCAGTGAAGGCTGGAAAGAAAAAAAGATTCCACCCAGGCAGTAAAAATACAGATTCATTGTAAAAAACTTCCAAGAAGGCAATCACACTATTGTTTGTCACATGGGAGATCTTCCACAAAATAATAGAAAGAATTAATGCAAGTCTTTGAGAATAGTAATCTAAGTTCCTGTATAGGCCCGTGATTCATATATGTACTCTTATAATCATAAAAAAAATCTAAGTCCTGTAAAGGCAACTGACTTGCAAAACTCATTCAACTGCCTGCACAAACTTACAGCACTATCTTCAGACCCATGGAAATACCTGGTATTGCCTCTTTTTGTCTATAGCTTTCTTCTTACCTGGGCACAGGGAAAATAACTACAAGACCTGCGCTTCACTGCTGCTTATACTTCTGAGGAGCAAAAAGCTACAGATAACTCGTTATAAAGTAACAGCAATGGCACGTCTTGTCATGTTAAAAATATTATCAAGGAGGACTATCATGAAATATGATCTAGCAGGACAACTTTTTGCTGGCTAACAAATCTAGGGAAAGAAACACATCAGAGTAAGGCAGGTGTTTAATTCATTAAACATAACCAGGAAATCAATAGGCTAATTAGAACTTGAGGGTTTTAGCTTCAGCACAGTCTTCTTGTGCTAAAAGTTGTAAATCTACCAAATGATCAAGAAAGAAAAACAGATGCTTTAGAAAACCAGTTCTTATGGAAAAACTGTATCAGTGATAAAATAGAAAAAAAAAAAGCAGTCAGTAGTTCATCAGATACAGACCAAGAGAGGCAGTAGAGTTCAAAGGACTCTGTGCTTCTCTAGGCAACTCATTTGCTGCAGAAAAGTCTCGCTCGCATGTATACAAGTTACAGCTACAGTCCAAATAAACAGTAGTTTAAGACAATACTGGTCTGTCTGTATTATAATAGAGCAGATAAACATACGTTCAGTTCCTTCTTAAGTTAGTGAAAGAGCAACAGTACTGCAGCCATGTGCTAGATCTCTGCCTCAGTATTGCATGATTTTAGCATCACATTAAGTAATAACCAACTTTCCACGTGGTTTTGGAACATGTAAGTTCTAAAAACATTGCATTTTGGGCGACAGACTACTATACCTATGAAGAACTGATCTGAACCACAGTCATGGACTAGAAATTCCAAACAAAACGCAAGACTCGGTGGCTGTTTAGTGCTCCCAGTCTTAAGATCTGATGGCTGAACCCAACAGAACATTTCAGTAAGTACTCAGCTTAGAAAACAGCACTCAGTTTGTGGCAGAGGTTAAAAATGACACCGTTTCTTAGGCCTTTCACCTGGACCATGCTCAGTCATCTTCACTTTTTTGAATTATATCAGCCTTTAAGAAAACTGTTACCCTGCACAGAGTTTCTACAGCATAGGCAAAAAAACCCACACCAGCCCCATACAGATTACTTAGACAGAGGAAATACAGTTTAGAGATCAGAATGCAAGCATGGAAGTAGCAGCAGGTTTTTTTCTTACTGGACTTAGAGCTTTCCTTCACTAAAATCTGATTTTGGATATAAACCAATATTGCCCCAGCTCCCCTCACAAATACACTATTAAATGTAATGAAGCTTTTAGTATGAGACTGCAGAGTTAAAAACCCTCAAGCTATACAATGGGATAAACGCTACTGCAAATTAATATGCTTTATCAGCTACCAACAGCAGCTATGTATGTGTGAAACTACATTCTCTTCCTGTCCCTTTTCCACATTCTGCTTCAGAGATGTTTCACAACACAGCGCAAGACAATTAGTAAAACATTTCACTTTGGAAATACCGCTAAATGCAGAAGTGGAACATCTATTGTGTCCTAGGAAGGCTTAGCACTGCCATGAACCAAGTATTTTGAAGCGTGATTACTACCCCTGGAGGAAGGCAAGAGCTGATCCCCACAGAGCTAATTCAGTGCAAGTCACCTGCACATGCTTGCTTCTGAAACTGTATTGTTAATTACCTCAGTTCTTCTATTTCTACAGAGGCTAGTAAAGTAGCATCTTATGAAAATTCTTTAATATAAAGCACAACATCTGTTAACCTAAAATACTTTTTACTGTATATATAGTAAAAGACATTTTAAGTCTGTTTGCAGATTATAGTGTTCCTTTGCGAAAACTTCAGCCAAAAAAATTCCAGTACCCAGACCCCTGCTGTCAGTCATCCACATCCAAACTAATGCTGTACAATTTTGTTACTGGAACACATCTGAAGAATTATGAACATATATCCTGCCGAATCAGCAGCATAAATAACTGCAGTAATCTAATGTTCTTTCCTTTTCCTTACTACTGGACTATCTCTAAATGCTTGCTGCCACAGCCACTTGGCTTATCGGAAATCTCAAAGCATCCTGAAAACAGTTTTCAACCATATTTCAGCGTTCAATGAAAACTTTTGCAATAGCAACATGGGCAGGAGTACAGCAGATTTAAGCCTACCTACTCTTCTGGCTGGCTTTTCCTAGTTGCGTTCACTGATCTCTTGTAAGGAGTTAAAAATTTTCCCACAGTTCATGAACCAGAGGATGAAAAAGAGTGCCATAGGGAATGTCAAAATCTTGCTCTGTGCCCGAAAACTGCAGGGGCGGGAGGCCCGGGGAGAGGGAGGGGAACAGTTCAGTAGAGGTTTAGGAAAGGCTGCGAAGATCTTTGGGTCGAAGCGAGTAATAAAGTGCAAAGCAGTTATTTCTTGTTGTTACAAGACTTCTTGAGAGAGTCGCTGCGACCTAATCTGACAGCCCCAGAGCAGGAGGGCTGCGGCCACCACGCGAGGAAATGACTGATGTCTCCACCCGCGGCGCTCCGCGTGTGCCACAGTTACAGCAGCGCGGGCTGCCCGCGGCCCCTGACACCCTCCGCAGGGCTGAGGGAGCCGCGGAGACACCCCCGGCCCGGGGGCACCGGGATGGAGCAGCAGGCACCGGGACAGCCCAGGGGCACCGGGATGGAGCAGCAGGCACCCGGACAGCCCAGGGGCACCGGGATGGAGCAGCAGGCACCGGGACAGCCCAGGGGCACCGGGATGGAGCAGCAGGCACCGGGACAGCCCGAACCGAGAAACGCTCCGCACGGTCCCTCAGGAGAGAGACCCACTCAGGTGGACAGAGAGCTCCTCACGGGCGAAGAGAGAGCCCCTCACGGGCACACAGAGATCCGCTCACGGGCACACAGAGATCCGCTCACGGGCACACACAGATCCGCTCACGGACACACAGAGATCCGCTCACGGGCACACACAGATCCGCTCACGGGCACACACAGATCCGCTCACGGGCACACACAGATCCGCTCACGGGCACACAGAGATCCGCTCACGGGCACACA
>VWZG01003868.1:71182-126851 GCA_013396735.1 Grallaria varia
CCCCCCGTGGCCCCCGCCGGGCGCGCCCCCGCCGCGGCCTACGAGTCCCAGCGTGCCGCGGCGCCGTGCGCGCCCCCGCCGCCGCCGCCCCGCCCGCTGTGTCACCCCCGGGCCCGCCTTTCGGCGTAGAATCGTATAATCATGAGCGTTGGAACTGACCTCTAAGATCATCAAGTGCGCCCGGCGCCACCTCGGTAACCACTGACCCACTAATCCGTTATCACCCAGCACCGGATCCCGACGCCTCCTGAGCACCGTCAGGGGTGGTGACTCCACCACCTCCCAGGGCAACCTGTTCCAATGCCTGACCACCCTAACAGTGGCAATTCTTTGTTTCTAATGTGGGATATGAACCTCCCCTGCCTCAGCTGAAGGCCATTCCTCTGGTGCTGTCCCTGCAGGCAGGGCAGAGCAGACCGGCCCCGCCTCACCTCACCCTCCCTTGGATGGTTGTGGGGCGCAGAAGGTTCCACCTCCGAGC
This sequence comes from Grallaria varia, assembly GCA_013396735.1. Lineage (NCBI taxonomy): Eukaryota > Metazoa > Chordata > Aves > Passeriformes > Formicariidae > Grallaria > Grallaria varia. The sequence goes on from VWZG01003868.1 coordinate 71,664, forward strand.
CCCCTCCAGACTGAACAGCCCCGGCTCCCTCAGCCACTCCCCATAACACACGTTTACTGAACCTTTTCCTGAGGCTCGTGGCGCTTCTCTGGGCACGCTCCAGCCCCTCAATGTCCTTTTTAGAATGAGGGGCCCAGAACTGCACGCAGCACTCGGGGTGCGGCCTCAGCAGTGCTGAGCACGGGGGGTGATGTTCAGGGGGTGATCCCTGCTCGAATCCTCCTGGCCACACTATTGCTGGCACAGGCCCAGTTGCCACCGCCTGGGCACGACGCTGGCTCCTGCTCAGCCACTGTCAACCTGCACCCCCCAAATCCCTTTCCAGCGCACAGCTCTCCAACCATCCCACCCCAGGCTCTGCTGCTGTGTGGGGTTGCTGCGACCCAGGAGCAGGACCCGGCCTTTTTGCCTTATTGAACCTCAGATAGACAGACATGCATGAAATATATAAAACAAATGTAATTTGTTCATGATTTGAGTATAAAAGTACACCTGTGGAGTTTGGGGTGGGCTCTGGCTGGCAATGAACAGTGCGCAGGATGTGACTTGTTTGGTTTTGTGTGGGTGCGGTGCTGGGGTGCTCTGTGGTGCTTGTTGCGTTTTAAATGTGAGGTATGTTTGTGCAAAATAGGCTGTAACAAAAAGGCATTTTGATGAACAATTTGAGAGAGAATTGTTAAATAATTGTGCATACATTAGACTTCACATGGAATGCTATTGGATGCTGTTGTTACCCAGAACTGGGTGACTGGAGATACTTTGGGAAAAACAACTTTTTAAATTCATAGTTATGTATCCAAAAAGATATTTTTTCCTGAACTTGGACATCTGTAATCTGTGTTAGAATGCAGGTGTGATTAACTTACATAGGTATGTCCTCACCATTGATGTACTGGAATTCTGAAATGCTTTATTGCCAGTAAAACATATAGTGTGGTAACATACCACAGGCAGACCTGTTTATACACCCTGCACAAAGAGGAGGGAGAGGAGAAAGCCTGAAACAAACACGGGAATAGCTGATTTCCTCCTAGAAAAATCCACACAGGTATAAACAATTTTGAATGTTCCAGTAATCCACACTGAGGATTATGTTACACTACTTGTGTCAATGGTTGCATGTAAATACAAGCTGGTTTTAATTTCTTGTGTGCATTTTAGCATGATGCACTTGAAGGTTAATAGCTCTTTTTATTGTTTCTTTCCAACTTTGTCTAAAATAGGAAAAGATGCTGCAGTTCTTCAGCTCTTGAGAGAAGGACAAGGATTAATATAGTGCTGAACTCAGTAGCAACAAGATGACAAGAGGATTTTTGGTCAAAACAAGAAAAGGGAGGGAAAGTTAATACAGAATAAACAATGTGGACAATTGAAGAGACTAAAAACAGTCCTGTGGAGGATTATTGTGTAATGTTAAGGGTGCACACATGCCACTGGAGCTGTGTGATGACAGAGAGCTCAGTGTGAGCTTTGAGGGCTCATCTGGCTTACAGGGAATGAAGCAGCGGGAGCCACTGCTGTCCAGCAGTGTAAGGAAAGCTGTGAGGTGCTGTCAAAGGCCAGATCCAGCACTCACAATTGCTTAGGGCTCCAGCTGTCAGCCTGTTAATTCTCAGCTTCCCCCAACAGCCACTGATGGTGAGTGTTGGCAGGGGAGGCAGCTGAGGGGCTGGGGAGTGCAAAGACTTATGGTGTTCCTGATTGTGTCATTGGAATACACATCCCATATGGAACATCCCAGATTAGCAAACTGTGTTAGATGTGCTCCATCCCCCCTGTGCTTTAACTATACTCATAGTTCTTCTAAGAACAAGACAACTTTCTAAGGCAGAAAAAACCCTGTATATATTTGACCACAGGTCCTAGGACAGGTCAAACCAGTTGAATTAGTAAAGTTGTGCTGAACATTTCCATGTGAAGTGAAACGTGTTTAGATTTACAGGGATTTTCCCACTGATTTCAGTAGGCTTGGTTCTCAAAGTGCTGCTGTTAATTAGCCGCTGCCCACATCCTATACAGACACATTAGTCACGTCAAGCTTTGTTATTGTCCATAATGACACAATTATTCTACCAGAGGCCCAAACATTAGGACATTTTCCTTTTTGCCCTGCAATGTTCCTTGAAAGTGGCTGAATTAAAATAATTTTAAGATATCCTTAAGAAGGGTAAAATTTTAAATTAGCTAAGCTGGATGTCCTGTTGTGGGTATAAACCAGCTGAATGGCTTTGCACCTGCTGTTTCTAGCCCACCTGAGGCTCTAGGGTGTCTGCAGAGGGCTGTCATGTATGTGCATGGTCAGTGTGCAGGGAAAGAGGGACCTGAGGGTGTCAGCAATATCATCCTAATGCAGAAGTAACCTTGACACCTGTGACTAGCCAGTACCTCCCAGAGTTCTGTCTTTGGCGCAGAAGCAATTAGGGAGACAGGCAAGCCCTCTGGAGGAACTTCTTTGCCACTAACTTCCACAGATCTCCCCCAAGCAGCAGAGCTCAAAAGCATGATCACATCCTCTTCTTTTAAAAAACCCCAAAACTTAAGAAACTTGTTTTATTTTAAAAGAAATATAGGTTCAAACTATAAACCTAGCATTTATCAGCATAGTCCAGTACAGTATTCCTCCGTTCCTGGAACGGCAGTTTTACTGGGCCCCACTTTGCTGTGTGCTGGCTAAAACTTTCCTCATGAGGCTCTGTGGAATTAACCACACATGGGCCTAAGTCCTTAGGCTTACTGCCAGCTCAGTCCCTTGAGCTGAACCAAGGAGGAAAAAAAAGCAACAGGCAGAAAACAGCAGTAACAGAGGAGAGCAGGAGCCTGTTCATCCACATGTCACCTATACAATGTTTGCAGTCTAATATCTCATAGTCTTTTCTTCCAGCAGCAGATCCCTCACCTGCAGGTGGTGGGTGCTCTGTCTGCTCCTGCACAGATGTACTGCAAGTGATTGCACGGCCTCAGCTGCTCCTGATTTCTAACAGCCCTTGAAAAGCTCTTTAGGCTCATAGGCAAGCCCTTTTGCTGACCTGAGTTGGTTCTGAGACTCCCTCGGTAGCTCAGGATAAAGGCAAGTTCCCCTCTACAGCTGGCATGTTCCTATTCCTCCCATGATGAGTCATATTTCATTAAACAGCACTACAGAGCTGAACTGAGCAGGATTTATCTGGGGCCTCACACCACTTCCTGCTTGGATAACAAGCAGCCCCCATTACCCACTGGATAAAACAATGAGGTGTTGCTGTGGCATCATTTCCACCCAATAACATTTACCCTGAAGGGTTAGCAAGTAAATAAAACACAGATCCATGTTTATGGCTGTTTTTCCTTTCTAGACTAAACAACTCTCTTTACTTGGAAGCTCATGGGTTCAAGGGTCTTGTTTCTGCAGTCTCTCCAACTTGTTTACATCGGTATTTAAGTGAAGGGCTCAACAGCTGACAACTGTCTACAGTACTGTATTTATATTTACCATGTTTTGCCATAAACATTTCTATTGATGGAATGAAAAATGTTGTTTAAAAAACCCACTTCATGCTATTGATTCTCCTATAGTTTTATTGCCTAGTCTGATATTTACCCAATTTGTGTGCTGGTACCTTGCTCTTTGACAATGTCTTGTCCTTGAGTGCATTTGCTGTGTTATTTAATTTCTACCCACTTTTCTAAATTATCCAGTTCATGCAAAGCCTGATTTGGTCCTTCAAAAATATTTTTCCCATTAAGATACTATTACTATCTTTGGATGAAGCAAGCTCAAGAGAAAAACATTTAGGCAAAATTATGAGAACTTCAGGTTTTCATTATTCCGGGAACTTGAGCAGGTTGGAGCTTCATTTTCATGTATTTTTATTTAGTATCTCTTATGCTCTCCTTATTCCAATGGAACATGGATTAGTGAGCTGCTAGGAAGACTATAAGGATACTAAAAGTACTAAGAGTACTAAGTCAATTTTCATAGTTATGCCTGTCAAAGTTTTATACCAGTAGATAAGCTTATTAGTACGTTTTATAGCAGTGCCACAGTTTTATTGCCATTGATTATGTGTTGTGTCACCCTTGACATTTTGCCAACTGTTTAATGTCAGATAACTCATTGTTTGTAGTCATATGTGAGGAAAAATAAAATAAGCACTTTTACTGAGTATACTGTATGCATATGCTACATGGGGTGTTGTAGGAATAAAAAAAGTGTAAGGAAGAACTTCCTGGAATCTGGAAAGAGCAAGTGACAATGCCACTTGTGAATCTACCAGCAAGGAAGAGAAAAGCTGGTGCACAGTTTGTAGTGAGTTTGGGTGAAATGCCTCCTGGGCTTCCTCTGCAGTCATGATTACATACATTATTCAAAGGAAATAAATATAAGTGTGAAAAGCAGCTTCTCTGATTATGCTGGTCTTTTGCCTGGAAAGAGAAGTCAGGTAAAGTGCCTCATTTTATCTAAAGACTTTAAAATAAATTAATTACCTGGCAACACACTAGCTACACATGCATTTTAGATTGAACTATCACCCTTCTATTGACATATTAGAGCAAATAAAATTATCTTTAAAAAAGGAGTGTTTAAATCTTGCCTTTTTTGTTTGTTCAATGGGCAAAACTCTTATTACAATATTTTAAAATCGGTTGCTCAAATATTAAGCTATTGTATTCTTTAATAAGCTCATGTTTTTTCTTCCTGCTATTTCTCTGAATAGATCCTTTATCTCTTTTCAAGGATTGAAAGCACACACATGGTTCTCCAGAACAGTACAGCCAGTTTGCAGCTGTAGAAGGCTGGTCTGTTGCAGTAAGTTTTCAGGTCAGCCAAAGGTCTGACATAATTTTGTCCAAGCCAAGGTGTTGACTAGCTGGTCACTGAATGACCTCCTTTTCTTCTGGTATCTTTGATCAAAAACCTGTTAAAAATGAAACGTGTTCTAGGTGTCTGGCTGAGCACAGACATGTAACAAACACCATCCTTTTTCAGACCATATGGTGCCAGAAGCAGATGAACAGATGAGCAGGATGTAAGAGCATGGCAGGTATATATGATACTGCTCTCTGATGGGGAAAAGCTCAGGGAACTCAAGGATTGTTTAGCCTGGAGAAAAGGGGCTTCTTGGGGGTCCTTATTGGTCTCTACAACTCTCTGAAAAGAGATGGGGATCTGTTTCTTCCAAGTAGCAAACTATAGGACAAGAAGAAATGGCCTCAGGTTGTGCCAGGTGAGGTTTAGATAGGATATTACGAAAAATTTCTTCACTGAGAGGGTTGTCAGGCATGGCACAGGCTGCCCAGCAAAGTGGTAGAGTCACCATGCCTGGAGGTATTTAAAGGACATACAGATGTGGCGCTTAGGGGCGTGGTTTAGTGGTGGACTTGGCAGTGCTGGGTTAATGGTTCATCTCAATGTTAAAGGTATTTTCCAACTTTAACGAGTCTGTGATTTAAGAATTAGCAGTTTTGTCTGTTTGGAACCAGGTTCCTTATGTGCTGCACTCTAGTTCTCAGAGCTTGGAAACAGCGGTTTACACACTGCATTTTGGTCTGCAGATAAAGCGAGAGTGTGTATTGGTCCATGGTCCCGCTTCATTCCTTGCACCAGGGCCAGTTCCAAGGACCAAGTTATACCCATAGGCAGGACTGGGAAAATCTCTTGGTTTGTGTTATTTGCAAAGTGCTGTTAAGTGTGTTGTAATAAATATTAAAACTTACCATTTATGTTTGCTTTAGAACCTAGGTATTTAATAGAAGAATTTGGTTTATGATTTCATGTAAAGCCCACAGGGCTTGAAAAATCTAACAACAGAATTCTTTGTTGACATTGTCTTTATTGAAGCATGGATCTTTAGGTTGGTTCACCATAAAGTGAAGCATTTTATTTATGATAATAGACAGTTTAGGGCTATAGGGGCATTATAACGTTGCTGGTGTAGATACAACTTTATCAGAAGATACAAACATGACCCGCAATAGAAACAAACACCAAAGAGAACACAATGAAACGTTCACTGTTTACAAATCACTTAATTACTACGGACACCAAATGGCAGTTACTGTAAGTAAATCAGTTCCAGAGAACTGACTACATTTAGATAGGGAATTGGGAAATTCTGTTTGGGGCTTAATCCACAACTCCTTAGTAGAAAAAAGTTTAATGTCAAGCATTCTTTTTTTATCCACAAAACAATGCTAACCAACAGACATATCAAAGAATAAGACCGAAGGATATCAACGCCTTTACAACTACTTTTGCAATTATCTTCTGGATTAAGTACTTTGATGATTTTTTAAAATACATTTTGTAAGAAGGTAAATAGCCCAAAAATCAGCAGCAAAAATATTACAACAACAAAACAGGTAAATACAGTGCCAATGTGTCATGTTGTAGAAGAGAATACAAAGAGGACAAACAATGATAACTTAATCATGTAAAATGACACAGAGCTGAAATGCAGTGCACATAAATATCTATGTGACAAAGGATGTTAAATTCTGTACTTAGTATGTAGGTTTTTATAAACATAAAATCTGAAAAGTCTTTGTGCTTAAACTTTTTTTCCTGTTAAACAGAATTAGTTGCTTACTTCCAATACTGCCACTGTAACTGATATTACAACAGATCACAATTTTCACAGACACTTCAACATTAAAACATTTACCTATGAGAAAATAAGTCACTTCTCATTAGTTCACAGTGCGAAAAAGTGGTGTACACTCTGTCTTGAGAAAGGCTTTCAGTTATTCATCAAGCCAGCTGCAGAAAAGTCCTGATACCAGACGCAGTGCTAGATTTAAAGAATGGAAAGCAACACATCACATGTTGGGAGGAAAAAAATAAATTTCTCGTTTCTTCATGGATATCGTCTAAGTGACCTTCGTCTTCTGTTGTAGAAATGCCTGAGCCCATGTTGCCGTGAAAAATTCATCATGTAATTTTGTTTGCGAGTGCTGTTGAAATCAAAGGGTGGAGGAAGGGAAGAGTGTCAGTTTCTTTAATATATACTGTAAATTCTTTTGGAGCAGTGAGCTAGTGGGACTGATTCTTCTTTGTCCTTGCATGACCTTTCAAGCCTGTGCAAACTGGTGTGAAGCACAGCCTTTGTATAACTGCAAGGTACAAGGCAATTGAGAATCTGTCCCACTTCGCTTTCATTTACAATTGATTATCTTAGGGAAAAGTTAAGAGCTTTCAGCTGATGAAAACTTGTGCTGCCCAGGGCCAGATTCACTAAAGCTGTGTGCACATTTCATAGAATTTCTCTCCAGTGGTTTTGTATTCCAGTCATCCTTCTATCTTCAATGATTAACTGCTTTATCTTGAGAACAGAAGAGGAGCTTTACTCCACTTCATTATCTTCTACTTTTACCATATAGGAAGTGAAGTACAACACTTTTATGCAGATTAATGTTTCCCTCCCCTAGGCACCTTCTTCCAAAATTAAAGGAAGATCTGGGAAATAAGCATCATCATGTCTGGGAAAAGGCAAGAGACAGCCTGTCTGCAGCCTAATTCAGGAAGGCGCACTTGCTTGGAACACCTATCAGGAGGACAAGGCCCATCCCACCCAACCTAAGTTTCCACTTCTCCCACCAAGGGAAGAAGGAACCATGAGAGGGCAACAGATCTGAGAAGTGAAGGCCTGCAGTCAACAAATCTCCTGTTTGTGGGTGCAGGGCATGTTTTCACTTGTGAGTTTTGTCTGTGAGTAAGAAATAATTACATGTAATGGAATCAGTCATACTTTCCTCTCTGGTGCATAAGCTTGTTTTTAGTGAATGTGGCCCTTAGGAAAAAGGAGTAATTGTATGCTGTGCAAAATACCTATGATCCTCCAGAGGCAAAGACAGCTTTTGCTGTAGTATGCTAATTTAACCTGAAACAATCTGGCTGACAAAATTATACCCTTTTCAACAGCTAATCTTGAACACAGTTGATTAAACTGAGTAACAATTGTCATGTCAAAGTCTAGATTATAAACCCCAAAGCAAATCCAAGTCACTTCCCAACTAGTTTTCTAAGGCTTTGCAATTTTTAATTTTTGTGTGGGTTTTTTTGCCACTGGAATATACATGCAAGAATGAAATAAAGGTCAGCTCCTGGGGACAATGAAGGCAAACAGATGTGCGTTTGGCACAACTTTTGGCACTCTCACAGTAAGGCAGAGCTCTAGAGCATTTACTGTTTGAGAGAGGGGTCAATGTTTGAAGTTGACTTGTCCTGACTTTCACCTGATTTCAAGAAAAAGGGAAATATATCTGTGCTGATTTCTAAAACTTTTGTGTCAGAGAGTGGCAGTGGTGAGTTCATGTAATTTTAATGCCACTTGGTCCAGTGCAAAGCAGTTTTGAAGATCAGTTTTCATTCTGATCCTTCAGTCATCTCAGTGGACCATCACACTCACTCCAAGGCTAAGCCTGAGGAAGGCAGGAGGGAAATCATGACCCCAAATCTGCTCTGTAAAGTGGCTGTCATTGGTCATGAGGCTTGAAGAAGGCCTTCATTTTGCCTGCCTTTTAATTCCCATTGCCCAGGACGTGGGTGGTTCCTTAGAAACAAGGCCTTCAAGGCCACGTCCAAGCTCTCAGAAAAGGATCCTAACCATGAGGTGAGGATGGAGCACCTTTCTCCTGGGAGAAGGCTGCTCTGCTGCCAAAATACAGGAGTTAAGCCTGGGAGAAAGCACAGCCCAACTCTGAGCAGCTTTGCTCTAGCTACATGGGACCAGAGCCTGTCAAAGGGTTTGGCTGAAAAACGTGCCATCTCTGGACATGGTTAGGTTTAGGAGTGAGCTTGGCTGTGAGAACCTCAGCTTGGGCAAGACGTGGACAGCTGGGGCATGTGCAGAGCTGCAGTTCTTGGCTCAGGAGCCTTCACGTTCCCCCATCTCCATCCTGCCTTTGGTCTGCTCACGTTCAGCAACAGCTCAGCAGGGATTTTCAGGACTTGTTTTGGACAATGCTAGGTGCACCTGGCCTCTATTTCACTTCAAATGACTAACCCTTTTGAATCTGGCCTTAAAGTATGGTGAAAATGTTTAAAACAATGAACAAAGACAAAAAGAAAATAAAGAGTTGACAAAAGGAACAAAAAAATGGTTACCTAATAACTTAAAAGAGAGTTTTTTTTTTACACATGTAATTTTGTTCTGCTATAAGATGATCAAGATGTTGGAAAGAAGCATATATTTATGTCTTACATTGAATAAGAGCAGTGCAGTGTGTGAAAAATACAAGAAATCTAAATTTTCAGGAACTAACTGCTTAATTTTTATTCTTTTTTTTTTACTGGCAGTGACATTGTTCATACTTGTCCCTCTCTGACATCTGAGACAGACTTTCCAGCTACTAGTTGGATGCCACAGTGCCTGCTATAGAAATAGCGTGATTTTCACCATGGATAAACATGTACATCCTCTGCATTAGAGTATCGTATCATGTTGCACCACAAAATCAGGGTAGGTCTGTATTTTTTATTTTTCTTAATTAATTTTATATACTGGGAGGAGGCAAGCACTGTGTAAAAGAGGTCAACAGTGCTTTATAAAATCATGAGAAGAATTATATAATATAGTCTGCAGGAGTACTTACGCATTCCTTGCATTTGGAGGATATAAATACACTTTCAATTCTATTAGTAGCAGATTTAATTTATATTTTCACAGACTGATAAAAGGCTTTACCATACTTTTGCTGTTGTTTTCTTGTTCAGAGCACCCAAAATGTGCTGGGTAGCATCAAGTTATTTTAGGAATATATCCCCCCTTCCATAATGGAGGTTATGGAGGGAACTTTTGTTCAGGTATCCGTGGCAACTTGAAGGTTGTTTCCAAGGGTGTAATGGACCGGTCAGCATCTGCTGAGCCTTCTGCCTTTTCTGTGCATTCACTGAACCATCAGTCAATGAGAAAAGTTCAGATCCAAAGCTATCTGTGTATCGCTGATGGAGCATACAGCAAAAAGGCAATTAATAAGAGCAAATACTGTATAATCTGTCTGATAGTTAGGAATTTGCTATTAAAAATAAATAGAAGATAACACTGCTTCAATTTATGTAGGAAACCCTAAATAACTTTACAGTGAAGTCACTGGACTTGTTAGATGAAAGCAATATGCAGTAAATAACGGAAGACCAAAACCAAAACTATCTAGGGCATATTCAATAAATACCAACAATAAAGCAATTTATGAGAAGGAGTCTCTCTGGATCTTTAGTTTTTGATAGAGCATTCTGTTTATTACATGTTTTCTAAAGCACAGTTTGAACTGCAAGTCTGCAATTTAGAGTTTATGAAAATGGAACACAGTGAAATGGAATGCAAAATATGTAGTGCATAACCCCAGTATATGCTAATGCCGTTCATTATTTCTGTGGTTTTAATTGACAGGGCACAACAGGAACCAAATAGGAACAAAAATATTTGTTTGACAAAATGACACGTGAACAAAGCCTCAGAACACAGTCAAGGCATGCCCCTCAGGACTAGGCTTGGAGTGAATTTTGAGGCTGAATTACAAATGCTTTGTTAGGAGGATACTATCATGAGAAAGTGATACGCTCTTACTGGAGTCCTGATGGCTCGTATCAATTACAAATATTCTTTTGCTTCGGTGAGGTCAAGATTTGAACCCAGAGCTCAGTAACTGTGCTGGTTAGTAGTATCTGTTACCTGCACCAGCACAAAGTGGCTGAATTACATGAAGCAAAAGAATTACCTGGGAGACACTGGCTCTGTCTCAGGGGCACGTGTGGCTGTGCCACCATGTGGGTTGACTGACAAGTCTTGGCTTCACCTCTGTGGTCATTAATTACAGGAAAAAGTGGGACTTGCCCCTTGGTCACCCACGCAACACCCTGGGTGCCCTCCACTGCAGGTCTCAGTGTACCCTGTCCGAAGCAGAAGAAGGAGAAGTCCTTCCCACCTCAGCCTCGGTGAAATTCCCGCTGCAGTAGGACAGGAACTGCTGAACAGTTCCTGCCAGGTTTAACTTCCCCCAGTGCTCCCTGAGGAAGTGCTGCAGCATCAGGGCCCTCCAGAGCTATGTGGCACATCTCAGAGAGCACAAATGATTTTCACCAACCCATCATTGACAAAACTTTGTGAAAGAGCTGTAGCTGTAACAGAAACATACATTTGGTACAGATTCAGGGAAAGTACTTACCTTATTCTAGTGTAAAACCAATGACAGCAAACAATGAAATACAACACAAGTTAGAAAATGCCTTTCAATGCATGCAGCACTGTGATTAGTCATAAAACCCTGATGAGGTTTAGAGGCAATATAGGACTTTTCATCTCTTTTGAAAATAAAAATTGAACAAATTATTTCCTGATAAATCAATGTTTCTATTTTTGTTTTTCTATAAAATTCAGCATGCACTTTTAGAAACATAATAGAAATGTCGTAGAAGCACAAACCACATCGTATTAAATTTGGCATAAATGTTGTGAATATTCAGATAGTTACCTAATGTTTGAACTGTTTATGTTATTTTGTATAAATATGTTGATACTTTAATTTAAATGCATTTTTCAAATCATTGCTTTCTACTAAAAAAATGAAGCAGATGAAAATGTTTTTCCACATGAGCATTTGTTAGAGTTAGAATATATAATTTGTATTTTAATATTGCAAAATAAGGATAAACATTCTTTGCACTAAACATAAGTTCTCACTAAATCATTTGTGCCAAAAACATGAGAAAATCTTGACAATGAAGAGCATGGAGTGATGGCTATGGAGGGATTCATTCTGTTATCTAACATTTAACTATAAAATAGTAGGTGAGGGCAGCATTTTTTGCTTTCCTTGCACAACTTAAATTCCTTTGCATCACATAACAAGTTTTGGGGTGCAAAGAAAGCAGTATCAGACCCTTAGTGTTCAGCTTATCATTACCCTTAATTTCTCAATACCTTTGACCAGAATTAAGTTCATGAGACATCTCTAAGGGCCTCCCCTATGCACAGAGAAATGGCAGTTCTGTAATGTACATGCAGAGAAGTGCGAGGTATCTGTGCAGTGGACAGGCTAAGAGCTGTGCTTCCAGAGAAAAACAACGTGCAAAAGAAACGCGGAGTTGGATATGGGCTCTTCTTAGGGCAGAAGTACAGGGGCACAGAAAAACACTTTCCTAAGTCTGGGATAAAATACATTTTTATCCTAAGAAGAGCCACATGGAACACGTGAGAGTTGTGCCCAAAGCTTTCTTACAAATGGAGAGAAAAAGTGCTGCACTAATGAGGAGTAATTAGCACTTGCTTTAAGAGGGACGGGGCAACTCAGCAACTTGTATCCTCTCCCTACTTTAGGACAGACATCAACCATTGTTAAGCTGGCAAGTGGTTAGTTGGCAAGATCAATTTAATGTATAACATAGTCAACACCGGTATTGGGTTTCACCTGTTTGAAAGAGGTGCTTAATTTGAACACCATTTGCAGCTGCATCACAGTCTTAATGATACTGCTTTTTAATGAGTGATTCAAATAGTTCACTCAAAAGTGGAACGATTGTAAGTAACATACAAAAGAATCCATCTTTGGCCTTTCTTATCACTGCCAGGAATTTTGAATGCACGTTTAATCTGCAGGTTAATTTTTCTCCCCCAGCAAGCTACCTTGGGAGCAAAAAGAAAATAAAGAAATGGTATCCTAAAAGTATGTTTGTTCGTGAGAGGATGGTGGCCCTTGATTCAGCAAACAGTTGAACTGAACAGTGTGTCATGACCCTGGCTGTAAACTGTATCTGCACTACAACTTGGCAGCTGGGCCTGGGACAGAATTAATTTCAGATCTTTGGATTGATGAGATGAGTTGGGCCATGAAAGCAGCTGTTCACAGATTTGTCCCTGGGGTGAGCACTGTAAGGAGGGACATCCCCTGCTTTGGATGAGAAATAAAATCAAGAAAAATCTTTGGTTGCACTGCATGCCTACAGACTGCCTCCCCCTGCTGGCAGGTGCTTTTCCCTTTTACTCCAGCCCTTAGCCTGCTCAAGGAGAGCATTGCTCAGTTGTCCGTGGGCTGAGGAAAAGCTCATCTAGATGTTCACCTGGGGGTGCAGGCAGCCAAACCAACACCTAGGGAATTTGGGAAAATCAGACCTCCTAACCCACAGGGGAGTGGAGGAAACACAAGCCAGGAATTGCTCTATGTCCCAAACCACACCTCCTAGGATAGGTTGTCTCCTTGCTGTAACTCACAGGCTAGAGCTTGCCTGCTGCATCAACATGGGCATACGGATCACAAACATGAAAAGCTAGTACTTAAACCAGGACCAGTGAGGACAATTTTGATAGTGCCTGGAGAGGTGTATGGAGTCTCATTCAGGTGGGTGATGGAGTGCAGGGTTGTAAGAGGACCGAACACAGACCATGTTACACATGGACCATCAACGGGCTCTGTATCGAGGGATGCTCATGGCTTTCTGAGACAAGGTCAGAGTTCCAACAGGAATTACTTCCAATTTAGGAGGTTTCCTAAATTTTCCCAGCTTTGGGGCGAGTAAGCCAGGCAGAAGCCTACTGACTCTCCAGTGACTCCCTATAGAATTAATGGGAAGAGGCAATTACAGCACTCTGGTGAATGGTTTTAGTTCAGGCCATGCCTCTCTGCAGCCCTGCCAGAGATTCCTGGAGTGGGTATTGCCAACAGAGCTCTCCCGTGGCTGTCTTGGTGGGAGGGCAGGGCACCCAGGGGACACTGACTCCTTGCCTCTTGCTGGAGAGCTGCCTGGGCAAGGGGGCTTGTTCTCCCTAGCAGCAGGCAGAGTTTCTGTACCCTTTATTGGAAAATGAAGGAATATTAAGAATTAAAGCAACGTCTTATCCCTAGTATTGATGGTATGAATCCTCGTAGCCCTGGTGTGTGCAGGATCATCTAGGGTAAGTGCTAACAGATAGTGATCCAGTCTCGCTTCTGATGCCTGAAGCACTCCATGGAGGTGACTGAGTGTCTTCATCATTTGCAGGTGAAGAAACTGAAGTGCTGGGGGTCAAGTGATCAACGTAAGGTGGCCAAGTGAAACAGCAGAGCTAAGGAAAAACTCAGTTGAGAGTATCTATATCTCACTCAGGTGAGAGTATGTATAACCAAGGAAGTGTGCTTCCTTTCAGAAAGCCTTCCCAAGGTCAGAATATGAACCAGATATAATTTTGCCCAGCATGTCTCATGTGTTTTAGTTAGCAGGGCCTGGAACTCCAGGAAAATGGAGTTTTGGGAAATATGCTGTCATGGCACCACATTTCACAGGACTTGGTAAGGGAGAAATCTATCCAGTTTGGTCTGTCTTCCTCTGTGGATTGTACAAGATGTCACTTGGACAGGGTGGAAACTCTCTGTCTCTAGCCTGATATTTTGGCCTTAAGGATCTTTAAGAGCAGAAAAACAAGGGAAAGAGGAGGTGCTTCTGCCCACCTGATTCCTTCTCTAGGCAAGGTGATTACTTGCCATGGTATTTCTATTGCTGTCCATTCTAGTATAACATATCTCGTATGACTGGTTGTTACCACTCAACTTGTGCATCTAGTCTATAAACTGGCAGATCTTATTGTCAAGGAGGTTTCTCCATATTTCAGCCTAAAAATCACTTTTAAAAAATTTGTTCTGTTTGTATGTATACTCCCTAATTTAATGCTCAGATTGATTGGTAACATTATGCTCTATTTTTTTTTTTTTCTTAGATGATTTTTTTGCGTTTAATTTTTTTTTTTTTTAGTTGCAAGGTAGAAAGACATGGTAATGTTTCAGAATGGTCAGTTCCTTTTCCCTGTTTTCCTAAACACTGTGAACCTCCTGAAGGTTCGTACTCTTCCATATCTTTCCCAATGCAGCATCATGTAGCCATTGATTAACTGAAACAGGAATCATATCCATCCCTCTCCTCTGTTCCTTCAAGTTTTAAGCTTAATGTTATGGAAGCAGAGCCCAGCAAGGTGTAAAAGCAGCAGAGCGTGTACAGTTACTCAGTGTTGGGACCACTTTGGTGTGGGGTTGATATGAGTGCCATGCAAGCTGGTGCTTCTCAGTGGAAGGGAGAACAGGGCTAACTAGCAATCATAATTCACTTTGCTACTGTTACAAAACATTACTTGCAGTGTCTCTGCTAATTCAGAAACCTCATGGTTATAAATACACAGTTTGAAGGTTATCTAATCCTAATTTATTCATTGCTGGTTTTTAAATTGTTCAATAAAAAGAATGTTTGAACCTATCTACGGAGCAGGCACGCCTCTCTCTGCCAACCACTGCCAGCGATGAGTTCCTGCCCGGGAAGCCACTAGCATTTCACTTCTACTGGAGCTAAATTGTTAGAGAAAAAGCAGGTCATCTCTTCATGATGCAACACAGGAAAACGGGTTAGCTGCCAGCAAAACCCATCTCAAGAATGGGAGAATCAGGAGGGTGCAGACTTGGTAAAATCTTGACAAGGGGATGAGTATAGAGCTCGGACCATAGGAACCTGATATAGTGAACCCTGTTTCTGAACAGTATCCTTCTTACTAAAAAAAGGAAATGAATAAGGCATTAGTTGCTAATACAGATTTTTAAGAGGCACAACAACATTACTTTGTGCAAAGAACAATACAGAAGAATCTTTTGTACCTTAGAAAGGATACGAATCAGCCTTATGTGGCAGCACAGTGTTGAGCAGGAATATTCTTTCTGTGTCCCAGCATAACAGTTTTTTAACTGTATAAATGCTGCATTACAGGACCACACCAATACTTGGTGGTGATAAAGCCCCCTTTTCCCTCCTGCATTTTTCCATGATGCACAACACACCCCTGCTGTGCCACTTATTTCGTGGCCATCCTAACCACTGATTTTGCAGTCAGGGCAGAGCATCAGGAAAGATGGGTTTTTAAAGGTTTCCCTTTGAGAAAGGATTCCTTGGGCCACAATGGTTCTTACTGAGCTTAACACTCGTGCCATGCTGGAGAAATTTCAGTGCTTTCTGAGATGGGGTGGGATGAGGTGAAGCTGATACTCACAGGACGACTTCTACGTGGTCCAAAGCCCACTGATCATGACCCGTCCCGTTGTGACGGGGCTGCCACCAGCGCAGTAGGACTCCTTTCATTCGTGCCTCCCTGTCAACACAAATGAGACAGTGAGAGCTCCAGGCTATCGGTGTTTTACACATCCCCATCTACCCCCCAACAGGAACTGAGAGCAAAATCAAATAATTGTTTCTGCATCACTGAGCATCAACACACTGTACATGTAAAATATTTAATGGTTAAAAAAGCCTACAGATAAGGAGGATCCTCCCCCCACCCCCAGTATCTTCAAAACAAGTATTATTTACGCTTTTCTTTCAAGTATGTTGATAAACACTGGCTGGAATTTCTTAATCAGCCTTCCCCTTAAGTTTTCTTCTTTGTTTATCCTCTCATCAATCTTTTTTCTTGCACAGTGATGCAAAGATAGATTATTTCTTAGCAGAAAAGTATCTTGTGCACTTGGAGGTAATGAAATGTGACTAGGTACTCACAAGGGAACATTATAAGACACTCTTTGGGCTTGTATAAAGTCCTTTGGCTGATGCTGTGCAATTACTTGCCATGTAATTCCATTATTTACACTGTATTGGAGGAGCACTGCCTTGTCTACAGTGTTAGGATCACTCAGATTCGTATTGCAACTGTCTGTTTGTGAAATACTTCCGATTTGCAAAACAAACATGATTTTGCTGTAAAACACAGAAAGAAAAGGTATTTTCAGTATGCGAAAGTATTCAAACAAGAATGACAGCATTTTCAGGTTTGCAATTTCCTTATTAAAACAGAACATTCTCAAGAATCATTACTTTAACATGCAACATGAGCTGTTCTCACATCTTTAAAACACAGCTGCCCTTTCAAAGTAATAGTTTACTATGTATAACATGTTGCCATACAGTTGGAGGCAGTGGATTGAAATTTGCAATATATCTGCATGGAAGTCAGCTAGATAAAAATGTAAACATACAAATGAGTGTATGAGAAGTTTAGAAAGGACAAATAAAGATTGAATTTAATAAAGTGCCTAAAAGATATATCATATTCTACCTGGGTGTTCAGGTAAGAAGAGCCTCATTTATATCTGGCCCATTTGCCAATTCATCCTGTTTCTAATCTTGCTTATAGACAACTAAATATAAACCAGTCCTGAAAGCTGTCACTCTGTTAAGAGCCAGCACACGCTGGTTGCATTTGTTTTTCCATGACCAAAGAGGCTCAGTAGATGAAAAAGATACTCCTGTTCATTGCCAGGTGAATATAATTCTATTTGACAACTGAAATGGGAAAATGAACTTGTAATTACTAAATAGCATCTTTATTCATAACCATCGTGGAGGCACATACAAACATGGGATTTGTCTTATCAGATCAGGCACGGGTCCAGGCAGTCTGGTGTCCAGTCTTTGCCAATGGGTTCATTGTCAGTGCTGGCTTACTAGA
The DNA here is from genome assembly GCA_013396735.1 of Grallaria varia. Classification (NCBI taxonomy): domain Eukaryota; kingdom Metazoa; phylum Chordata; class Aves; order Passeriformes; family Formicariidae; genus Grallaria; species Grallaria varia. The sequence continues at coordinate 89,090 of VWZG01003868.1, forward strand.
CAGGGCTCTGTTGGGCATGATGAAAACATCTGACCTTTTCATCTGACACTGCTTCCTCTTCACTCTCCATTTCCCAAATCGAAGTCACAAAGCATTTTGTCAATTCTAATGTTTTGTGCCAGTCACATCTGAATGCATGGCACAGCCAGGCCAGTCCATCCTCATCAGTGCTGGCCCACAGGGCTGCACATATGTATGAAGAGTCTCCTTTCTCATGAACTGCAGAAAGAGGTTTTCAGGCTCGAACTATTACCTTGCTCGGGTGAGATCCAGAGGCTTAGTCACAGCTTGTCGTATTTGACATCCATTAAAATAGAGCGAATCTCCATGGGCGTAGGGTGCCAGCTGTCCACATCCATTCCCTATCACTCCCCCCTGAATGGTTTCCCAGTTTATTTCAGTGACTCTTTCAGATTCAAAATTGTCTTTTATATAACTGGGCAGATCGTGGCTAAAACCAGAGCAGTCATCACCTAAAAATGACACAGTGAAGTTGTAAAACACACAAAAATCAAACGAATTGAGAAAACTGAGTTACAGTTCACTGTAATTCCATTCAAGGCTGTGGCTCAATATACAGTGTGAGTACAGCCTGAATGTATTTCAGCAGATCCATTAGTAATGTGCACATTGATGTACAGCATTCATTTTTAGAAAATTGAGGCTGTGAGTATCGTTTTTTACAGCAGCATAACTTCAGTACGGTTTCTTCTGTTTTGCATTGGTGCCAATAGAGAAACCTCAAATTGCTGTTTGAAGGCAAATACATCTGAAACAGGGAAGGGATCTGAGCTTATAAAGTTATGAGACTCTCCTGGAAGACATTAACTACTGGCTCCACTCCCACAAAGCACTTACAGTTTACCAAAGGCACTTAGGTACCATTAGGCATGTGCTCAGCTGCACCAAGGGATCAGAGGAGAACACTCTGTCCTGATGGGGCACAGAACAGAGCCCCTTACAGATGCCAGTCACCAACATCTAGATCCCATTTGCACATCCTCTGGGATGCACCCTTGGAAGCAGTACAGGACTGGAAGCCATTTCTGGGTAAGCAAGTAAACATGTTCTGCCTTCAGTGAAGACTGGATGGACTTTACATACAGTGCCAGACAGGAGAGACTACTGATTGAATCCAGAAAGAGTAAGGGGAGGGAAAAGCTGTTATTTGCAGCTCTGACAAATTACTAATTTAGAATTTGTTACTTAAACATTCCAGTGATGAATTTAGACATGATACATCACTTCATCTTTTTGTTTGATTTTGAGCTAGGTTAGACTGTAGTAGATGTACAAGAGAGAAACTGAAGAAATAAAACCTTGGTATCCTTCATCACAAATGCAAATGGCTCCCGTGGTGCAATATCCATGGCCACTGCAGAGCTTAGGGCACGCTTCCCCGATGTACACGTGATCGATTGCCCAGCTTTGTTTCTCTAGTTCTTCTCCCTTCTGAATCCACCTGAACTGAGTTGCGCTGCAAATATCAAAATCCCAACACTGTATTACTATATCTAGCAGTTAAACACATCTGTACAGTGATGTTCTAATACACCAGCAGCAAATGTAATGAAAAATGTCCTATGAAGGGGCTGTGAATTCAGTAATGGGAAAGACACACCCTGAGTAAGTGGCCACTACATCACTGGCAGTAGCAACTTCTATTAACCAAAAGCTTCCTGAAAAACATTAATTATGTATCAGATCTAAATCCAGCAATAAAAAATGATTTTTAATTCACCAGTTGTTCCAAGCAAACAGTGCCAGCAAGACAGCTGACATTTTATAGGTCCACAGTGAGCTGACCTCTCAGTAACCTACCTGGATGAGACATGGTCAGGCAGCTGGATAGTTATTCTTCTCCACATGGAGCTGTTGACAGAGTTATAGATGGTAGCTTCATGGAACTGAAATGGGGAGCAGCCAATGCTGTTAGATGAGGAAGGAAGACAGTGTGTCTGGACGAGTTGCCATGAGTCTGTCCTACAGGAAACAAAACAAAACAAAATTATAACAACTGAAAGAATAATGAAAGGAAAACATTCCTTTGGCATTGCCTGTCTTATTAAACAAATACAAAAGATTGTCAACAATAGTTTCTATGCTCTGGAGCCACAAATAAACAAGAGGTAAGAGGCTGAAGCATTGGTGCACTCAGGTAGGATTTTCTAGCACCAGCTCCTCTGGGCTGCATGACAGAAGGATTTATTTAGGAGTCTGCTCCTTAACTCTTACAATGTTCAGAAGAGTCCCAGTAGAATTTGCTACATTTTCACCCACAGCCATCTGAGCACAGAATATACCTTTGTTTTTACAAATGACACTGCGCTACTATACTACAGCACAGGAGACAGTGTTATTATTTGTTTGCTAGTTAAACATCAGCTTGGAGTTAAGCAACTCTCACTTCATTACGGCTTGGTCCTGTATCATACTAAAACAACAGTTTCCTGTAAGCACATTTTTAACAGGAGCATGCTCATGACTGTAACTGCAAGCTCACTGCCACGAATCTGTCAATATCTGGGATAAATTTTAAGGGAATTTATGGGCGTTCTGTGGACAAATCCCAGGCTTTGTTCAGATCCCATTACAACATGAATAACAAAGTAATTACTTTAATAAATAATAGCTCTCTAGGTTTTTAATATACTGGTTTTTGGGGGGGTCTGTGCATTCTTCTGTCATTTACCTGGCATCCTTTGTATACTCCAGCATCACTGAGTGGAGGTCCCCACAAGAATTTGCCTCACAGCCAACCACAATCTATAGCACAAATAAAATTGACTGCTGTAACAAGTCAGGTAGACATTTGAAGTGATATATAATCAAGTTATCTTCTTTTTTTTTTTTTTTTTCCCCTTTATGGGGCATATAAAAGAGGTTGCTAACTTAGCTCTTGGACAAAATCCATCAAAAGCTGATGGAAAACAAAAGACAGTAATTCAGAGACTGCTTTTAGTTAATGAATTTTACTTCATTGCTACTGTTTTCAAACAGAATCTTAACACTACATTACTATAATCCAAATTAAATATCTAAACAAACATTGTCTTTGAAACAAAAAGATATGGTAGATCCTTGGCACTTCAAAAAGTGAAGCATATATGAAATTTAAAATTCCTAATGATAAACATGTAGACATAAACTTCAAGTCAATCCAACTTAGGAACAGAATTATTTTGAATATTTAAAACAATAGACATGTTTGTATCACATTAAAGTGGAAAGATTACAGTACCAAATGTACAGTACTGAATAGACAACAAGAAGCTAAATTTCAAAACCAAAGAGAAGCCATGCTAGAGCTGAATTCTTAGTTTAGAAATAAAATCTTTACTGTGACTGGTGCAGAAAAAGGGGGAGAGAATCAGGAGAGAAAGATTCTGCAATAAGAGTTTAGTAATATGAACTATTAAATGGGTTATCATAATTTTGGCCTTAAAATAGAGAAAAAATACGTAGGCTGGGTAAAATAAGCAGCTCGAGGTGGGGTCCTGGCATTCAGTAGTAAAAAGCATGTGAGAGTCCTCTTTTATAAAAAATTTCTTTGAAGGTGGCATGCTGTGTGAGGGGGGAAGCTGTGCTTTAGGGATTATTTTAGATAGTAAATATAAAATAGGCAACAAATGTTGAGAAAAGGTGAAAATATTGATCAGTGGAAGCTGGAAAATTCTAGAACTATCTTGCCAAACAGTAGAACAAGTTAAAAACATAACAAGAAAATGGATGACTATTTTGATAACCCTACTTTCATACTAGCTCCTGGCTTATTTAAGACAAAGGCTTGGGGAATGGCCTAGAACATTTCTGGAAAACAACTACGTGTTGCCTTTGGCCCAGTGCAGAATCCCACCTTAAATCAAAGTAAAATACTCAGTGATTGTTTAGGTCACCACCCAAGTAAGTAGCAAGGGGTACTTCTACTTGAACATGCTCATGTTTTCCATATGACACTCCCTTGTCTTTTCTGTGTATTCACAAATTAGGGAAAAATGGCATATTCTGTATGCTGTCTATTCTCACCTTAGAAAATAATTTGTACTATCTGATGATCCAGTAATTTCAGGAAAAAAGGGATCAGACTTCCACTCCCTGTGACTAACGCCCAAAGCCTACAGACAGTCCGACTAATTTGACATTTTACATTCATGCAACCTTCCTGGTTCTCATTACCTACACTTTAGGTAATTTTCCTTTCATTTCTAGTAAAAAGTCACTATTAATTATTCATCCAATTGAGCATTCTAGCTGGAAGAATAGTTTCTGGAGATCCTGTGGATGACTTTTCATTGTGTACTTTACTTTGAAGAGAGAGAACATTTCTTACTTTAAACTGCATCATGTATCCTGGCTGTATAATGAGCTCCCTGGAGGACAGGATGTTGTGTGTTTTGTCCTTTTTCTTATTTGGCCAGTAGAGATGGAATGATGGATTTCCACAGAACCCTGCAGTCCTGACTGCATTAGGGTAAAAGCTCCAGTTTTCTTCATGAGAGGTGCCTTCTATTAAGATGAGTTAAATATAATTACTGCATTATCTTGGTAAACATCAAGGCTTAGCAGAATCACTAGATACAGTACTTCAGTGATACAGACACTACATCTATGTTATCTGTAATGACACACAGTAAGCTACGAACAGACACAATAAAGACATCTGCTCTAGAGAGGTAATTAAAATGTTGAAATAATAGTACTTTTAAAATGTATGATGAAATAAAATTTAATACCAGGAATTTAAATGAAATTAGTTGGCACAAATAAATTTTTTTGTCTTTCTTATAGGTGTACGTATACATATGTGTATAAATATATATCTGAATATACATGTGTGTGTATATATACACACACCCCTATTGGTAGCATAAACAATAGCATATAAACTGCATCAGTCTACAAAATTAAAAATTTTCATAGGTAAAATAAAAGAAAGTCTGCTTGCAAGCTCACAGGACTTAGATAAGAGAAGATCATGCCAGACGAGATAAGCTCTCACAGCCTGTCTTACCATCATCAAACGTATCTACCAGCTGGCTGGGGTTGATCTCGGCTCCTCCGATCAGGATGTTATCCAGAGCCCACTGTGCCCGCTCAGGGCCTGGAACCACGATCCCGTTGCTGATGGTGAAAGGCTGCCACCAGCGCAAGCGGGTGGTGTTGGTCAGGGCATGTTCGGGGAGGAGGATGTAGTCGTGCCTGACTGAGATGTATTTTTGGTAATCCATCTCATGAAGCAAAGTCCAGGATATCCCTAGAATGAAAAGATGCAGGTTTAGTAATAAGAACAAGCACAGGGTACAATCTTTTAGAAGATTAAAGTAAGATAATAGGAAATAAAAAATAATAGCTATGGTCTTCTGATAGACAAAACCTAACTTCTAAGGATAGTTGGCAACTGTTACTGCAAGAGTAATCTTGTAATCGTATAAAGGAATCAAATTGGCTGCAAGCCACTGATTACTGAAATCAGGCAGGAGGATTATGGAAAACTGAGCAACAGATGGAAATTTTAGATGGGGAAAAAACTTTACACAGACAAAAGTAACTTTACAATTAAAAAATAGCTCATTATTTTGAATCTCTGACACCTGCCCAGATATTTGTGGTGCTTGGATACTGAACAGGAGTGTAGCTTAGCTGAAACTACAGGATGTACATACCTCCATCAATGGAATAGTCTAGCAACACTCCCTCCTTTCTGCAAGTTGGTCTGTGGCATGTTGTCATGTTGTTCTCACTCCCAATTCTCCCCCAGTACTGTAGAAACCTAAGAGTAAATGTATATGATTGCATCTGTTAATGATCTGCACAAATAGAGGTTTGCTTTCTGTTAACAGATATGCTGAAAATGTTCCAAATGCCAGCATTTTGAAGCAAGTAACATTGATGTACAAGTACTACAAAGGTTTCCAAAAACATCACCTAGTAATTGTTGTGGCAACTTCATGAAAATTAGCAAAGATCTGCCCCTGGGAGGGATTAACCCCTTGCAAAAGTCCCAGCTGCAGACTGACTGGGTGGGAGCTGCTTTGCTAACAGTTCCCTGTGAGTCCTGGTGGAAAGGGAGCTCACCATGTGTTAACAAAGTGCCCTCATATCAATGAAGGACATAAAAGAAGTTGATGAACTGAGGCAAGGTCAGTGAAGGAGGCTAGAATGGTTGGAATGGTTGGGGCTGGAGCACATGGCCTGTGAGGAGAGGCTGTGGGACCATGGCTGGTTCAACCTGGGGCTGGGAGGCAGTGGTCATGTATTGAAAACATGGGAGGTTCTGACTGGATTTAAGAGGGAAGGGGGAAATCACTCTGAATGTAACTGAACACTGGAACAAACGGTCCAGACAGACTGCAGGATCTCATTTCTTGGAGGTTTTTAAAGACCCAATGAGACAAAAGCACTGGTCTGAATTCAGTGTTACCTGACTTGGAGCATGAAGTTGGACTAGGGACTCCCTGAGGCCCCTTCCTTCCTGAAAGGTTGAATGATTCAGTGAGCTCTTGCTGAATTAACACAAGCCACACAGGCAAGGGAAATGATGCTGAAGTTGCCTACGTTATGTCCTTAGCTTGTCTAAACTGACATAATTCCAGTGCTGTCCTGTTAAGTTGTCCTTTCCTACAGCAAGGGAGTGGAGTGGGTCTGGTTTGGATACCCAAGAGAAGGCAACCAGCAGGGGTTCTGCTCTGAACTGAGTAAGAGACACAGCTGGTGCCTCCAGGAGTGATGCCCAGGAGACTGTGACATCTTTCCTCTTTGCAGGACAGGAGTTGCTGATTCCTCAGACCCTTTCCACAGTGCAAGGGTGAGCCTTGCTCTCTGTGACTCATCTGAAAGCATCAGTGCCTTGAGAATCATAATCTTATGTCTGCCACAGGTAGGGCTATGCTGGTGGTGGGCTAGGAATGCCCTGGGCTAGAAGCTATGCTGCCTGCTGCTCTGTCAGTGTTAACAGAGTTGCCCTTGAAAATGACATGGAAACATGACCTACTTTGCCCCCCGCAGGTCCAGATCTTGAGTGACAGCCTGCCTCACAGTTGCACCTCCAAAATACAGAGTTGTGTCTTCTGCAAGAATTCCACACTCGGTGCAGGTACTTCCACCTTCCAAGGACATCCACAAATCTGGTTTGATTTCTTCATTGTCAAAGCGCTCTTTCAGGAAAGTCTGCAGCAGGTAATTAAGATTTTATGTGTTTTTGATAACCACAGGTGGAACTGACCTAAACATGTCTGAAGGGCTCATGAACACTGTAAATTTTTCTCAGCATGACTGAAAATAATCACTTTTGGCTAAATATTTACCCACTTAAAATGATTTGCTAAATGTGAAAATATATTAAGGCTGGATTTTAACATACTTGGGAGGTAATCCAGCAAACTGAAATTGGCATGTGCAAATTAATGGGTGTGTTGGGTTTGTGTGCCAAGGTTTTGATGGCAGGGGGGGCCTTCTTTATTTATGGGAGGAAAAATATTCTGTATTTTTTCCCCAGCAAAACCAGCACTGCAATGAAATTTTAGGGTTATTGTAGTGAGTATGCATTTATGCAACTGTCTGCACAAATACTTACAGTGAAAACCATCTAGAATATATCTCTGATTTCCACCTACCTCCAGGAGCAGCAAAAGCAATGGCATAAGTGAAATCCTGGCCTTAAGGAGGTTGTAGTAAAACTCCCCTAAAATTGCTAGCATTTTATCCCTAATGTCCTTAATGAGAAAGATCCATCATTAATTAAAAATTGGAAACAGACAATGATATCTGTTCATGTAATTAGTATTTCAGATGCAAAATAGAAGGTTGTGATAATTCAAACGGCAAGGTAACTGAAAAGTTAGTTACATTCTCTTTAGACAAAATTGTGGTTATCCTGTTGTTTGTGTGGAAGATGTACCTATTCAGTTCTTGTCTGAGGTAGTAAAAATGAGATGGTAAACACAATATTTTAAACTACTTTGGGGTTCATTACATATTATTTTCTAAATATATTAAGTTTTAAATATATTTTAACTTTTAAATTAACGATATCTAACTAGAGTTCATTTGCTTGCTATTGAGTAACATGAATAACAGCCAGGGGAATTTATTTTCTAATTTTATGCAATTTTCTTGTGTTCCCTACTTCAGTAAGCTCTTTCATGATAAAGATGATCTTTCTACAGGTCTTGATCAAATATAACCACATGTGCAAGGGTGATTTAGATCTTATCATGATGATTTAAAGATGGACAGTGAACTTTATCTCAGCTTCTTCAGGCAGTGTTATTTGCAAAGGAACGAACCAGTTCTTGAATAATGCAGTAATCGTTTTGCTAAAAACTGATGAGAGGGCTGAAAATGAATGTGACTGTCCTCAGGTTGACAGGAATTAAAGCTAACTTTCCAATGGGTTCAATCTCTCCTCTCTCTCTCGCAGCCAAACATATGGCAAATTAATTCCTTAAAACATGCAGTAAAATTACCTTCAGTGTCTGGGTCAGATAGCAGTTTGGACCCGAGTACCCAGGATCACAGATGCATTGCTCGTTCAGGCAGTCTCCATGACCTCTACAGTTTTCCAGACAACCAGGCCCCAAATAGAAATTATCAATGGCCCATTGCATATCTGAGTATTTCTGGTAGAACCGAAACCTCACAGGACTAGATATAAAAAAAAACAGACACAAAACAACTTTGCTCAATTGAAAAAAGTGATTAAACACTTATGACTGTACCATCCTCCAAGCTTCCACAAGTAGTGGAGGTATCTGTTGAAATTGATTTTATACATATCCACAATGTAATGAACACGAATGCTGACAGGCTGCAGTTTCCTTGAAAGAAAATGAATAAGATATACCCCATCTTGTGTTTCTAGGAAGGTATTCACTCCAAGACCAAATGAGTAGAAAACCCATACTTACTTGCCCACAAGGCTTTCAGGCAGTGAGTAAGTTACTCTTTTCCATCCTTTGGTGGGAAAGAAGACAGATGGCTGTGAAACACTCCCAGAACATTTTGGGTCAGCTGGTAAGCACTGAGGCACTAAGTAACTCCAGCTAACGCCAAAGTCAGTGGAATACTGCACATGGACCTGATTTTGTGCAAGTTTTTCTGAGGTTTTACATCCAACAGAAACCTAACAAAGAGAAAGCATCAGGAATTTAGAATTAATTGTGGTGGAGTTTAAAAAAGTGTTTGCACCTGAAAACGGACTGCAGAATTTTGTTTGAAATGATGGCAATAACAGAACCTGTACAGTACCAGTCATCTGCAGATCTCTTCAATATTCCCAAGACTGAAAACTGACACCATACTGTGAATTTTGTTTTCTTCTAGTTAACCTACATTTTTTGATTTCCAGATTTTGACACTTATACCCCAGTATCACATAATGAATGAAATTTATCTCCCCTCCCACACAACCTAAGATCTGAATATTTCAGAGATGGCCATGGATTAGGTGAACCATCTTTATGGAGGGATGTGCAAAGGGCTCTTGCATCTTCCATAGATTGCTGGATTATTTCCCTAATTTAGGTAAAGGGGTATATGAAGGGCAGTTTGGGTGCAGATTTGATGTGAACGCATGACAACACAGGAACAGTGAACTACTATGGAGCTGCTCTTCTCTCACCAAGCAGTTGCAACAAAATAGGCACAATTTTATGTGCAATATCCTTATTACTTGATGTCTGTACAACTGCAGTGCTGGAAGAGAAGAACACGTCACCTCTGATAACAGCCTCAGGTATTAAAGCTGACCAGCATGGAGTACGTGAGAAAAATGAGGATGGCCTAATAACAACACTTTTCCCTGCAGAGAAGGGCTCCTGTGTAGGCCTATACATCATCCTACCTCCTGAAACATCTACTTAGACCTGGAGCAAAATATGGTTTTAAATTCAGACAGAGATTTTACCTTGAACTGCATAATCCAGCCTTCTGTAGGAGTCAGGTCATGGGTGACTGCGTAGACCTCTCTGCCGTCGTGGCTCCCGCAGATCATGACACCATCAGGAGAATCACAAAATCTCTCAATTGAGCAATCATCATGGAATAACCAGTGTTCATTCACTTGAAAATAAATGGCAACATCGGTAATATATAATGACAATATAAATTAAATAAAACAGGGAGTGGTGTTAACCAGTAAAGGTGATTAATGGCTTTATTCTTCAGCCTACGTTGGAGTTATTTAGTATTGCTCCTGAGAATATCAGTACCCCATCTTTCCCATGTACATAGGTATTACATTTATCACATCTATTGCTCAAAGCACTTCTTACTTCTGTCTTAGATAACCACTATAGCTTTATTTTTTAATGTTCAAGAAGTAAGGATCTGAGACTTACTTACAACATAAACTTCTGCTGAACATTTTGGAAGAGCCTTTTAATAGGTACTGCCTACATGTCTGCACAAAGTTTACCCCAGCACTGGTAGTTTTAAAGCCTTGTAAACATATGAAAATACATTTTCTACAAAATTTAGTTGTAAAATAGAACTTAACTTCCCTAAAGAATATTTAAAAAGAGTTAGGAAATAGGAAACAGTTATTCAGGATAAGAAATACGCTTAGAATAACCTGGCACTTTTAAATCACTTTTTCTTTCTTGGAAAAGAAATTAATCTTTTAAAATTCATGCATTAAAAAAGAAAAGTTGCATTATATCTTTTCATTTCACTTTTTGTGAACTAAAAGCAAAAGACCAAACCTCTACAGCAAGGGGACTGTCTGTGATCGCCGTCACAGCGAGATTCACTCTCAGCAGGATTTGCAAAGTGCTGCACCGACTTCTTACTCTTTAACTCAGGTCCACGTGGAACCTTTACCTGTAGTTTTGTCTTCCATGAACATGTCGAAGGCGATCCTGCCGGTGGGCCCCGCGTCGGCGGGGGAGCGCTCGTGCTGCGGCACGGGAGCGCTGCTGAAGGTGTCGAGCATCACCGTCCTCTGGTCAGCCGAGCCCGAGATCAACACGTTGTCGATGGCCCAGTCGTTCTGGTCCAGGCCATCGTGTTTAGGCTGCCACCAGCGGAAGCGTGTCCCAATGGTTTTGGCGTCATAGGGAAGGAGGATGTTCACAAAGCTGAAATAGGAGGTGGAAATTAGTTGTAGGAAAGCCACAGAAGGAGGACAGTTTCAAAACACTGTGCCAGGTGCTTTGATCCGGTCTGCTCCCAGTGTTTCTTAGAGTAAATGCAAGTCGGAAAGAAGGAAAAGAGTGGGTGATCTAGCCAATGTTCTTCTATGGAAAATACTGAAAAACCCCTTGCTGATCACTCCCAATGTCATCCCTGGGATGGGCTCAGAGAGAGGTGGGAAATGTCAGCAACCAGACTGGCATAGTTTGAGCAACCTCACTTGCTCCAGCTGTCCTTATGGGATCAAATGCAATGGTCTAGACTAGCAGGGTATGACCATAAGATCCTAATTAAGGGCAGTGTTAAGAAAGAGAATGTTGAAGTAAAATGAAGATTACAATTTTCAGCCTGGAGCCATTCAGCAGATAGCGATGTTCCAGTACAATTTTATTTTTTTTACCATTTCAACGTAAACAATGGTACACTTAAATCTCATGTGCAGTTAAAGTGCTAGTGATTTCTTGATGTGCTCAAATGAAATAACAAATAATGCGTCCCTCACATCCCCATTTTCTATGAATCTTTACAATTAGCCAGTGAGGAAAAGGTCACCTCACAGATATGCATGATTGGAATCTTACAAATATCTGAAAATAGGGCTTGAGTGTGTCCATCCTTTTGATGGATATCTGCAGAAATTCAGTTTCTCTTCTACATAGCGTTTTCTAACTTGTTCAAACAATGACTGCTCTTGTCAGTAAGAAACTAGATCACAATCTTAAAGAACAGGATGGACATCACTACAGTAGTGATTAATTTATCCTCCCGCAACCATTTACAAATCTACCAGGCTGCTACAGGCTCCTAACTACCCTTGTTTTTCCGGCCCAGCAGCTGCACAGATGCTGATGCTCAAGCACATGTGCCAAGGTCATTCTTGAATGCTTGCAGGACTGGACAAGCTGAACTTGTAAGGATCCGACATCCAAACCACAGCAGTAATATGTCCCACAGGGTCTTATGAAACACCTTACTTTAGCAAAGGAAATTACATAGGCAGAAAGGAGATATCTACAAACCCGGGCTTGCTGAACTGATCATAGAAAATTTCCATTAAGAGGTTCCAGGTGATTCCACCATTCACAGAATACTCCAGCAGCACTCCTTGGTTGCGGTTGTTAGGAGTTATCAGACATCCATACATGAAATAAAACTGAATGAATTCTGCACTGGTGAGGTTCAAATCCACTGTAACTAACATACGGCTGCAGCCCTGAAAAGCAATGAAAATATATATTGTCTGGAAAAGCCTCTGTTCATAAAAAGTGTCAGACTACGCAGTCACTATTAATGTGACTTCATTCTGTAAATATTTTTAAATTGTACAAAATTTTTGCAATTATGTCAAAGGTTAAGCTAAAAGAGAACAATATTTTTCCTGGAGATATAATTTCAGTGACATTCCATCTTAAAAATTTCTGTTGTGTACTCATACATATGCAATATTGCTACTTGTGCCTACAGCTTTATGACATTCAGTATCCATAACTGTATTCACCTTCCTTCTGAATACAGGAGTTGCAAAAATCCATACCTCCAGTGCAAATCACAAGGTTTCCTGTGCAGAATCAATGAATCATTGATGATGTGCTAATGGCTCAATTTATGCAAACGATCAAATGGCAAAGCAATTTTAATGTGTGTGTTTTCCACAATCCCTTATATATTTCACATTGCTTAGTCTATTAGTGATGCCTATTTAGGTCCTACCGGAAGTGGAAATTTAGTGCTTTTGTTAGTTTATTTTAGAAAATTTCCATCACTTTGAACCTAATTATAAATTTGATGAAAGAAATCTACAAGCAGAAGTTTTACCTATTTCTAAAATACTGTTTTGTCATTTTTATAATCCCCAGGTTATCTCTTAGCAAACCGTAGCTCAGCAGCAGTCTGGGTTATATACCTATGTATGTAGCTAACCTAGGAAATTTTACTTTGAGCTTACTCTGAAAACACCCAAATGTGAAGCATCTGAAGGATGAGGCTACACATGGATGCCACATAGTCTAAGGTGACCCTGCCTGAGCAGGGAGATTGGAACAGAGGATCCACTGTGGTCCCTTCCAACCTTACCCACTCAGTGATTCTGTATTTTCAAGGACCACGTGCAAGTTATTCAAGTGCAAATAGTTACTAATTTACCTCCGTGGTCTGATTAGAAGCCACACCAAACTCCAGTCGCTGGGAGTTGTAAGTGCTATCAGGAGACAGTGAAACTGAGTGGGTGAAACTGAATGTCTACATACATACACTGTGCTTCAACTTATCAGCTCCACTTCCAAAGACCCCTCTACGGCTGCTTTCAGGAGGCACCCACATTATGTCTCATTTTCCTGGCTGCAGCATAGTGAGGAACGTGGTATCAGCTTTACTGCAATGTTTCTGGCTGGCCCTAGTTTGTAAGACCTGTCTGACTTTGACCTTCAGCTAGGCAAAGGATATAATTAAAAAAAATATTTTATGTGTTTAATATGCTATGCTGATGTTTTTTAACACCTTGCTGTTTATTTAACTTTTTAAATCAGTCCCATTTATACTGTTTAGTGCAATGAGCTGGTCTCTGTGCCAAACACATACCCCACTGAAGTGAAGAGCCATCCCAGAGGCGACTGCCCCGCAGACTGTGCTCAGTTTGCCCCCGTTCACTGTCAGCCAGTTCTGGTTCGAGGGGGCACGATTGAAGTTGTCCTTCAGTTGTGTTGGAAGGGGAGTCTCTGGCTCGTCGCAGTACAGCCCACCCCAGTGCTCATCGCAGCTGCAGGGGAAAACAAATGCAAAAATCAGCTGGCAAAGGCTCTGCATGGAGGTTTAATCAGTGCTATGTTATTCCACTTTAAGGTGCCATCTATTCTGCATAGATACCGCCTGCATCATTTACTAGCACACAACTGGTATGTGGGGGTTTCAAACATCTGCCACGTTTTGTAGTTAGTATGATACAAAAATGACTTTAGGAAGGCTTCGTATTATGTATCATTCATGCTGCTAATACAGAGTACAGTCCTGAACACAGTAAAATCAGTAAAATACACTGTGCTTGGGTAGATAAAAGTAAGAGAATGTGCCAAGCCTAAGAATGTCCTGCTAATGTTAAAAAGTTTATGTAAAATTTTAGTAGATGGGGTAATTTCTTATTGTTTCTTTATATAATTCTCCCTTTTTTCTCCTCTGAAAAATGTTCTTGTAATGTGTCAAAGACTAGATAACAGCATGGAAATGCGTTCTGTTACTATGAGATTTCACCAGGGAGATTGCGTCTTGCTACTTCAGTTCTGTCAGGATAGAGAACACAATAATATGTTTATCCTACAGTGAAATATATTTCTAACAGAAATCACAGTCACAGTGTAATTACACAACCATTCTCCCATGTTTGTTGCCATTTGTGGCTGGAAAAAAAAAAACCAATGCATCCATCTGGAAGGTATTTCTCTGTTGCCAAGACAGGCAAATCTGGGGAGATCTGGTTGTTGTTTGTTAGCTTTGCAGGACTCTATGCTGACTGATATGCAGACAGTTTGAGGATCAAGCCAGTCTGCCTCCCCTGGCAAACCCTACCGTGGAGCAGATGCATCAGACCATCGAGTTAACACCAGTCAAAAGGCAAAATCAGGCCTTGTGAAGAACTGGCATATATTCTTCTCAGTGGACATGTCCCACTTCCAACCCAAGTTCTCTGCACCCAGGACCAGGCTGAGAGCACAGGGACATGGTGTGAAACTGCTTGGGAGTAAGGATGACATCTTCTGGGAAGTTGCAGGACTGAATCTCCCTAGAGGAGTGTGCAAACCAAGAGGTATCTTCTCCCTACCTGGTGGGAATGGAATCAAGATGCAGCAGAGGCAGGAGCAGAGGCAACGCTTTGCCACTGAGGAAAGGCCCATCTGCATCAGCCATGGTGCAGGAACAGGCAGAGGTCTGGCAGAGCCATCCCTGGACTTAACCTTCCACTTGTTATTTCTATTCCCAAGTGGTCCCAGTGCCCTGCTCAGTTTTGACAGCAAAATTCACCTTCCTTTGAAAAACTGTATCACAGTTTTTCCTGCAAGTTCATTAAAATGGCAGAGGAGGAGAGAAATGCTGTAAGGCTGGGCAGGACAGGGAACAGATGGCACTTACACACAGTTGTCTTGAGTGCACTTCCCGTGGCCACTGCACATGTCTATGCAGCCGTCCCCGATGTAGACGTTGTCGATTGCCCACGTTTGCTGCTTATCGAACGGAGCGGGCTGGTGCCAGCGGAAACGAGTGGCCTGAGACCTTGGGAGAGAGAAGAAAACAGGTCTATTTCTAGCAAAGCTAATCTTTCTTTTGACGGAAGGGAAATGTCAGTCTTGAGGCTAGACTGCTCTTGGAAGATTTGTTTGGTATCAGCACATCTCGGGACTGATTCCTGACAGTGACAACGTCACTCCAAGAACAGGGTGCCCACATTCTGGGAACAGGACAAAAAACAGGTGTTTGCAGCATGCTGAGAGTGTGGGAGGTGGATCACACCAGAATCCTCCAAATCCTCCAGGGTTCACCCTGAGCCAAAGTTTTGTTGCTTCACTCCAAGTCAGCAGACTTACCCAACTTTTCCTCTATGAATTCTCCCAACCACACTTAGGTAAGAGCAGCTCTAAGGAGTGGGTTGGCTCCTAGGCAAGATGCTGCCATTATAAATCTACAGGGGACAGATGAAAGAGCCCATATAGGACTTGCAGTGTTACCCTGGTTTTGCAGTTTCCTCCTTCCCCTCCACCCAGGGTTTGGCTGGAAATGCAAAGAAATGATCTGTGGTGTGATTCTGGATCTTTTCAATAAATAATTTTCATTTTTTTGATTAAAAGGGGCTTAGCTCCCTATATGTGGATTAAGTGTCTCGGCTCCCAAGAGAGATGATGAAAACGTAGCCAAAACCAGTCAGGGAATGCCAAATAGCTATTCAGCTCCTGCAGGTGTAGACTGTGAGTCAAGAGCTGCGAGTAGATAAGTTCTGTAACTTGTCAAAAATACCAGTACAAATTCAAGGTAGTCTCTGTTTTGCTGTACAGCACTAGATGGCAGCATTGAACTTCGTGTAGTGTGTTTTCTTTTGAAACTCAAGGAGAAATCACAATTATTGTACACCCCAAAACAAATAAACAGCAAAATCCCCCAAAACTATCCAGTGTAAAAATGGACCTTTTATGATAAGGTCAGTATTATCCCATGAATTATTTCATTATGGTTATGCTGCATGAGGTGAATAAATAACATGTTTATCCAAACAGAAATCTACTGTGAGCTGTCTAGCTGCTCACCAAATAGCATTTTTAAAAGAAATGTAAAAATTGTGAAGAAGTCCTTCAAGAATAAAGACAAGCACCTGTATCTTACACTGCCTGCTTTAGGTTTGGTGCTTCACTAACAATTTATGGAGCTGATACTCCTGTGAGAAGTTTTGTGTTTGCATTTGCATTTTAAAATCAGCTCTGATTTTAAGTGTTCATTGCCTTCTCCAGGCCAGAGGTCCTTCTCCAGGCCAGAGGTTAGATAGTGCTCTGGGGCACGGGGCCCCTAAAAGCCTACGGAAACATGAGTGGTGAGCACCTGGCCAAGCTATCGACTACACAGCCTGCATGTCTCTGAAACATCCAGGCACAAACAACTGGAGACACACACCCGCTATTACACAGCTTGAAATAATAAAGCAGCATAAAAATTACACCGCACCTAGACCAAAAGGCCTATTCACTGCACTGTTCCTTATCCTGAAGCTTAACATCTCCCTTGCTTATGAGATAAGGTTTGTAATAACCCCTCTCATGCAATGCCTATCTTAATATCTTTGGAAAATGGTATTATGTGAGCCAACAAATACAATTATCAGATTGGACAGAAGGGCAATCTTCGCCTCAGTACGGCATTGTATTCTCTTGAATATGAATTTTTGACTGCTCAAAAAACTCTATGTTTTTAAAATCACAGTTATTCATAAAACTGACTTATCTCAGATGGCAACTTCCTTTCAGGTCCAAATTCAATTGGTTTGGAACATCAGCCCCAGCCCTTATTTATCCTATTCAACTCCAGAAAGTCTGTCCTGAACACAAATTTACAGTCTTTGTTCAAGTACTGTTGGGGTGATGGATTTTACAGACAATACACAGTGAAACAGGACAAAAAAGGAAGCAGAGAAGATCGATGTTGGGAACAACTCCTAAAAAGGTACTTGACATAAATGCCCTGAAAATAGGGAAGATGCTCCAAATGAGCAGTAGTAGAGAACAGACTTTTCCACTACTAGTTTCAAAATGTGTGGCAACTGTATAGGTGCTCTCAGGACAAAAATAAATGCTAAAAAATAAATGTCCCTGTTTCCAAACTCATATGTGCATTAGCTGGCATCTTTCAGGACAGCCTTCTCAAGGCTCTGCCTGTGCTGTGGTACTTCTGTACCTGCAGTTAGCTCAGCCTGTGCCTGTGTGAGGAGACTGGGCTCGGCAGGAGGAGCAACACTGTAGAGTCCGGTTGTGCTGAGAGCCTGATGCCCTTGATACTTGTGTTTGCAGGGCTTTACCAGCTATGACCATGCTGGGGACAGTCACAGATGTCACTGCAAAACAGCACATCTAGAAGGATGTCAGCTGGGAGGCTGAACTACCTGGTTGTCCCCAAAAACCAAAAACCCAGCAGTTTTCAGGGCATTGTAGAAAACAGTATGGCAACACCCCCGATGGCACTGTCAGTCCCAAACAGCTCCTTTCACTGCAGCCTCCCGACAAATCCCACAATTTTTCTTCCCTCAAAGACAAAAGAATGTAGGAAAAGAAAGAGGAGGTGAAAATGGGTCATGTGTGTGAACAATATAGAGAGCATCTAAGCGGAGAGAGCTACAAAGGATATGAGGAATGCACAGAAAAACAAGAAGCCTGAAAAGTGCTATATTTAAAACACGCAACAACAGCAAGCACAGGGTGTAGTGGGGATTCAGCCAGTCCAATTACCCACCAAAACAACCAGAATTTAGTGAGGCTGATGATAACATGTGAATCTTTATAATGTTCCCTCTGTCCCTCACTAGAACAAGAATTTCCTATCTATAAAAAACTCAGAAAAGTAAACTCACACAAAATTTTTGCAATTTTTATGCAAAGCAGGATGAAGCTTCATTTACTTATACTTAGTTGTTGCTCTATATATGCATAAAAATGCAAGGTGCAATTACTTTAATGCTATAATGTGTCATGATGGTATAAATATCTAGTTATGTATTTAGATTTGTTCTGCAGAAAACCAGAGGAGATACCTAGTATAGGGAGGCAGAGGCAAAGTAACCCGGGTCCACTTGTTGAAAGTGTCCGAAATGAGAATCCTCTGGAGGTGGTACTTGTTGCATTCCACGTTAGTGGGAAGACAGTCTCTCAAAATTGGGTGCCAGGTCAGCCCAAGGTCCACAGAATATTCCAGTTCAATAGCTAAGGGTGGAAAGATGGTCAGTTACTTAAATTAGAGACTTACATGCATAGTTCTACAACCAATGCAAGCCCCAGAGAGCATCACAAGTCTACACTGGAAAAATAACCGCTCAGAACTTTTCAAACCCTTGTGTCCAAAGCACAAAGGTACCTCCCCTGGTGGCAGTGCTGGAGAGGATACGTTGCATGTTGCTCAGCAGGCATAGCTCAGAAGTCTGCAGTACACCTCTGCATATGCCACCTACCTCAAGGGACCACAGGTGCAAAGACAAAGTCGTCTGTTTTGTTGCCAGGATTAAGTCAAGCCAATTTTTGTAGCTGCAGCATGCAAGAAAGTGATGTGACTGCACCACGACCACCAACTTCTTTTGTTTTTCAGGCTGAAGGGTGAAATTCAGCTGGATGTAACTGCTGTGTAAGGCAGTGCAACACTCAAACTTCTGGCTCTGTCACGAGATGGTTTAGTCACTCTTCCACCCCTCCTCCAGACCAACTCATTTCATTATCCAGCGTAAACAATTTTAATTTGAGTTTGTTAGTCAGTGAGCTTGTTTTCATTCAAACACAGTCTGCCACATTAAACTAATGTACTCATTTCTCAGTGAAAATCAGCAATTTCATTGTTTGGGTGTTTATGGCTAATAAACTTTTATTATGAAAAATAAAGGTTAGTCAAGCTCACTAAATACTTCAAGTTAAACTTTCATCCAGTCATTAAAAAGTAAATAATAATAATAGGCACAGAACTGTAACCTGAAGTAAATGTTCCAGCTGCCAGGCTTTCTGTCTGTGTAAAACATGGAGCGTGGTTTGCAGTGACAGGCGTGATAAATCTGTGATCTTTTTTTTGATTACTACAGACCAATTTCTTCTACCCTCATGCACAGGGAATGACCCTTAATCACCCAATCAGTCCTACTTTATGTTTCAGCACAGAAGACAGTGCTATAGCAATACAAGGACAAGTGGATACAAACAAGGGTGAGTTTTCAGTGTTAAATCTCCCTCCCCAAAATGAAACATTTTGCTCATCATGAGTGGAAGCATGATTAGGTAGTGTCCTGCCTAATTTAATACGAAGTTAAGATAATGGTAAGTGTAATAGACAAAGAAACAAAAAACAAAAATAAAAAAATTAAAAAATAGAGAAGGCAGCATTGTTTCTTTGCCAATATGTAGCTCAGCTGCCAAAACACTTTTAAACATAGCAGAGATGATCTTAGGATGCTGCAGTCTTTTTAATACCAAAAACCCCCACATTGTTAAGCATGTGAGAAGCTTCAGATTAGCAAAATCAGAGAAGCCACTTCTGGGACTCCATGTACAATCTTTTTCCATTTTTATACAGAATTGTAGAGGAACTGTCAGCAACCTAGTGAATTAACACATACCACAGGATGCAACATATTATATTCTCCTCCTCATCAACAAAATCTGTACTCCAAAACCTTACCATAAAAGAATGCAATTTAAGATGTAAAAACAGGCTTTCAAAAGTTAGAAAGACCTATTTCTTGTGCACCTTAAAATTCACATAATGAACTGATTTTTAATTTCCATGTGATGTGTATTGAGTACAGTGCATGTTTTTGTTTATTTGTGTGCCTGTATATATATATATATATATATAAAAAAGCTGGTTCTGCACTCAATAGACATCAAATGGGGAAAAAAAAAAGGAAGCTATGTAATTAAAAATCGCATCATTTTGTGTACGTAAACATATATACACACATGCACATATCTATGCATACATCCCTACATGGATAAATATATACCTATACATGTTTGTTATTTCATATGGACGATATAAATTTTTGCAGTTGGTGCTGCCTTAGCATGTGTCAGATGTATGTTGGTATAAATGATAGCTTAGATATATAGGTACAAGTGAGATCAGAACCAAGACTTACTACACCAAAAGTGCAAAACCACAAAGCAAGAAACACATACTGGGAACAGCCAGCTGCTTGTTACTAGGACCACAGCACCCCAAGCAGTGGATGTTGCATAATGGTAAATGGATTTCAGTGAGGCAGCTGTTAGTCTTTTTCTTAAATGGACTGAGCTGCAACTTAAACACTCGGAAGGAATAATATACTGCAGTTTATCTTAGACTTCAGACACCTAGAAAAAAATTTCTAACAGAAGTGTGCGGCTTTCTTGTGTTTCTCAGTTCTTGTTACAATGAATAATGGAACTAGAAAACAAGTGAACTTTCCTCTGCAGTGGAGGAAAAGTAAGGGCAGAAATTACTAAGAAGTCATTACCATAACAGGAGTCTGTGACAGAGCAGGATGCTGCAAAATCTATCTGCAAGAAAGAGTCTTCATTGACAACGATGTCAGTGGTGACAACATAGCGAGTGCTGGCCTTCTCAATGAACACCAGAGCATCCCCAGCAGAGCCACAGACTGGCATCTTTGTTCCACCAGGATGGAGCAGCCACTTTCTACTATCCAGTGTGGTGAAATCATCTTCCAGGACTGTATTGCCAGAGATATTTCCTCCAATGAGAATCTGAAACATTAGGAAAGGAATTGTTACTGAAAATAAAAAATGTCTAGAAATCTTCACAAACACACATGTGACACAGCAACCTGGAGAAGGAAGAGATGCACCAGTCTATGTGTATATTGCACTTAGTAAAGAGTTTAGGCTATGAGAAAGGGGAATATCTCTTGCCTATAATGGAGTCCTAAAGAGATTGGCTCAGCTATACAAATCTGAAGTTCAGGGAGGTGAACTCCATCCTTGATGAAGTCAAATTGCTCGCAAAAATAAATGTTAGTAGAAGCAAAGTGATTGCACTGTTGTTTTTCCTCTCTGCTATACAGCTCTGCTATAATCTGGTGCACTACTATCAGGTTGCATCTGCTGATAGAAATAGAGAAATAGTCTGTTTTGCCATTGATTAGAAGACGTCAGCGTTTTACTATTCAACAGCAAACAAGGTAGAATTAATTTTCATTTGTTTTTCTGAATTCAGTTTCTGACTGTTCTGAACTAATATAATTACATTCAATGAAGATACAGGAATGAGACAATGAGGTTTTTTTTTACTTCCAAAAGGAGGGATGGGAAGTAAAATTTTGTAACCACAACATTAAAGTGGCTGGGTTTCTTCTAATGACCTGAACTAACTTTCTTAAAAAACCCACTCATAAATATTTAAGCAAATTGAACTTCAACAGCCCAATAAGACTATTTAGAGCACAATCCCTTTAGGTGTTTTCTTGTGATTTATACCAAGTCATACAGAGTAATATAATAATCTTTATAGGAGCAAATACCAAATGTGAAACAAACCTTTGTTTTCATACAGACTGATATTTTTCTATAGTTTTTTTCCTATTACATTTTACCAAGCCCATGACATATTTGAATACATTTTAAATTAAGGTTTTTGAATTTTGAAGTCAGACTTGCATTCTGCAATATGAACCTGAGGATCTACCCACATATAAAAGACTTTCCTAGTTTCAAAAGGGGCATTCAGTGCCCCACATGGAAATGGTCCATTAAAAACATGAGCTCAGCAAAAAGTACTTGTGCACTAAATTCTTTCTACAGAGCATTTTTGCTTTTCTCAGCAGAATAATACATGAAAACAAAAGGGAAACGTTAAGACCAAAAGCAGTCTAAAATTGTGTTAAACCCCCCCCACTGCAAGGATTCCTTACCTGGTCAATTACCCAGGGACTGTAGAAATGCCCATTCTCTGATGGTTGCCACCAGCGAAGCCGAGTGGAGCCGGAACGGGCCTTCAAGGGAATTTCCAGGGCAATGTATCGTCCCACGTTGCTGGAGTTGCTGAAGAGGAACTCCTGGAGAAGGCTCCACGTGAGGCCCCCATTGAGCGAATACTGCAGGAGCACAGGCTGGCTCCTGGGGTCAGGAACCCCCTTGCCACATCCCAGTCTCATGAAGAACTGCACAAATCTAACAGGGGGAGCACTTACTGGAAAGATGTATTTTCTACAACATCCTACACAACAAACTAGAGAGTTTGTCTGTTGACTAACCCAGTGATTTCTTGCTATAAGAGTCAGCTTTAGGAGATCTTATGATTTCCTTTTCAAAGCTTCCAGAATATAAGTAGACAGACAGGCAGAATGACAAAAATTCATTTTGCCTGTGTGGTAGTTTGCCAGGCATAAGAGGCTAAACAAAGCTGGTCATTTATGTTTTGAGCCTTTGTCTGCGTAGCAGATGGTGGTGTGAGTATCAAAAACATAATCCTGGGTGAAATTTTTATCCCTGTATCCCATGAGTACAGGTTTTAGTGGCAGAAAAGCAACAGTGCTCTAAGTAGATCATAATTTGCTACAAATTTGCTGAAATGCTTAACTTCAAAATAAGCATCCCAGTTTTCCATTGGCACAAACCAGAGAAAATATGGACAGGAGAACAAAGCACATTTCACTTTCAGCCATGTCCACTTAGTCAGCCTAGGAAATTTGTCTAAATTACACCGTTTAAATGTGCCGGCTTCCCTGAAGCCAGCCCAAGCCACCCAGGGACACCAGTGCTTTCATCCCCCAGTTAATTGGCTTCTCCAAAGCAGCACAATAGACTTGTATCAAACTGTGAAATTCTTCCCGTCAGCTGATGCTCATAAATAGCTCTACTGTGCACTTGGAGTGGAGGGAACCGCTGGTGTAATGATATTTACTTATTGGACTTGCAGGGATATTACAAGTATTAATTCCTGTTTGCAGAGCTTTTGCACAGCTTAAGAGCATCATATCTGTTCTAATTATTATTGCATTAGTGCTGTGTGGCTCATGGTTAAATGAAATGGTACAAAAGAAGTTTTATATCAAAAATCTTGGTCTGGTTTGATCTGCAGGTAGATCCACTGGGAGTGGAGGCTGCAGAGGCTCTGGGCAGATAAAGCTTCAATAAAACACAGACCTACAAGTCAATTAATTCTAGTCCTCGCTGCGACTCACAGTTTCTCTTGCTATTATATATAACTGCTTTCACTATAGATCCTATCCACCTCCATGTACCAGACGTAACATATTGCTTGTGCTGTAAAGGAGCACTGGGTACCCTCATGGATCAACATATCAACTGTAATGGATTTGCTTCAGTGCTGGCAAGTCTTTCTGCCTCCTCAGATTTACTCCAACATTCGCCATATGATTCAAAGGAAATAAACCCAGGTGACCTTGTCTCTGTTGCATCTGCTTTTTGTGCATTCCTACTCTTTCATCTCAATTTTTACTAATGTGGCAATAACCCACTCAAATATAGGTAACAGAAAAAAGGGGTAGCAGATAACAAAGTAATTTTAAATATATCTCTGCTCATCCCACAGGTATTTTGAAATGGAAAAGCAAAGTGGTTTTTTAATAAATCTAGTAGCACTAAAATTTGTGGATATTCTTCTAGTAATTCAGAATTGAAAGGGATTTGATCAGCAGTGATACCAAAAATATTCTGTCCCTACTGATATTCCATGCTGTGCAGTTTCAGCTACTGGTGCCCCCATGATGGCGATGAATGGTCCCCTGTGTTAAATTCTTTAACATATAGATGTGATGGCAGTGCACTGTGGACTGAAGAGTCCACTTGATTTCAATCCCCAGGTGCTGAGCACGGTTTGCAGCACCGACAGATACAAGTGCTTGCCAGTGTACTTCAGGGGTTTCCTCATAAGGAAAGGGGAAATTTTAATGTGGATACTGAATCCAGCACCCTTAAAAAATGCTTGTGCTCATCATTCCTGTCATAAGCTGAAACCTCTCTCGAGTTCTGTGCAGAACTTGGCACAGCTGTGTCACAGCCAGATCTGTTGTGCTTTGCAGGTGCCTGATGGAGTCAGTCTGGAAATTAAGAAAATCCCACTGCAATTACTTTAGGTTGCTAAAGAGCAGCTCCCAGCGGTGCCATTGCAGTCTGCCTGGCTGTTTACAAGAGAACAAACAGTTATTTGTTGATAACTGCTATTTTTCATAAGCATATACAGGAAATTGAATGTACTGCTTTGTTTTCCTAAGACAGAAGTAATTTATCTCTATATAACACCTTGAGGTCAATATATGCAAATCCAGCTACAGACCATCATGGACAAGAGATAAATGACAGTTCTTTGAACGTGAGCAATAAGGAAAACAACATTTAATCTAATGGAGCAACTTGCAAGACCTTTTGTATCTTTTGTTAAACAATCTTTTAATTTCAGAATGGTCTAGGAAATCAAATTAGTGCAGAGAATTGAGGTTTGCATTTACCAAGTTCTGAAAAAAGTTTGCTGTGAGGAATCTTACAAATTACAGGGATCTTTAATATTACACATCACTGAAGGTTAGGTAAGTGCTGATCTAAAAAAGGAAGCTGTTAGATATCAGGCATCTTTACTGACCGTGATGCTTTACAATTAAACCATTATTTGAAGCTTCAATACCAATGCTGACAATCAAAAAGTAGGTAAAAAGCCTGTTAAAGTACTTCCCACTGAACATTAGAGAGGAGTAGGGTGTTACAAGAGATCAGTGGAAAAAAGTCTTGCAGAAAATGCAGTCTATCCAAAGCAATAATATAAGGATATAAGCTAAGGTAATGAATAAATTAGAAAACAATGCCTATTTGTTAGCATGCTCACAATTAGGATGGAGTTTAATTTATGTAAGTTTAAATGTGCCTTGCTTAGCATGTCTCACTCATCAAATATCTCATCTGCAGTCTGTAATGATGTAATATAATCTGTAAATGCCCTAAAATATTTGGGGTTTGATTGCTGGTGATAGCTTGACAGGAATTTATCAGTTAGTTATCAGAAAAAAATGTGCACAATAAGAAGAAAGCAAGCTTCAGAAATGAAAGAATTATGAGAGGACAAGTGTAAGAGTTGTACTTTCAGTGGATACTCCTGTTTCAGCAATGGCTTGTAATACACCGGACTGTAAGAAGTGCAATCAATTTCTCATGTTATGGATTTAGGAAATAAAAACTTGCATAAACTACTGAAGGTGTGGCATCAGATCCTGGAGTTCTTATTCAAGGAAAAAAGTAACATTTAAATGGCTAATCCCACTGACGTTCAAGTTAAATTTAATTTAAAATGGTAACAGTGGTTAAAATGGAATATTTGCTAGCGTAAGGACCACAGACTATGTCAGCTTGCCTTTACCATAGAAATACCACATATGCAATATTCTTCAGTATGTTATTTCCTCAACAGAATCCTGAAAGAACTTTTGAAATTGTGTTACCTGGCTTGTGACAAATCTAGGTCTCGAGTCATCAGCATACGTAAGCCTTCTTCGTTAAAGAAAAGGTTGTTTCCTCCAGACATGATGCCACATTTCCTGGATGGCTTCCCACCACTCACAAGGAGGAATCTATCCGACTCCAGCTGACCTGAATACACAGTGAATACATATTTATGATTTCCTCTGAAGTGTTCCTACTGCAAGAGTACTACTGCAAGAGTACTACTTCCAGAGGAAGAGAGATGAATTAAAAATCACATGCTGACTGAAGAAATATTCAGTGTTTCTGATGTCATATATTCTAGAAAGCTGACACAAATAAAAACAAAATAAACCAAGAAGGATGAAATCTGGGATCTTAGTTTCCAGTTATTCACAAGATTTTCTACTTTTCTTCATTTTTCTTAAGATAATAACAAAGCACTAAGGTCTATAAAGAAACTTTGGGTACCGTGTGGTAGCATGCAAGCAAGGGCTGGCAAAATTTAAATGAACAGCAGCACCTGTGAAGGGATGAGTTTGGTTCACAGGTGCTGCTTTATTCAAAACATGCTCTTCTTGCTATGCTTGCCGGCGGGGGAAGCCTCAAGGGGGTTTCAGAGTTGTGTGCGTGGATGCTGTGTGTGCCCAGGCACGCACGAGGCTTTGAATTCCCTGCTGTCACACCTCCCTTGGGGTCTGCTGTGGCTGCTGAGCAGTGGCCCCCACAGCTGAGACACACGGTCCGCTCTAAATCCATGTTTGCTGTGGCAAGGCCTCTTACATTTCCCTTGTAGTGAGAAACGCCACAACTTAAAGCCCTCCCCTGTTTGCCTCACTTGCATGCCTTCTGTCTGTGCTAAAGTCAAACTACCATCCAAACTTGATTTTCTTCTAGAATGATTTTCTACCTGTAGATTTTCATAGAATAATAGATTCACAGAATCAACTGGCTTGGAAAAGAACTCGGAGATCATCAAGGCCAACCCTTGATCCAACTCCACTGTGATTACCAGATCATGGCACTCAGTGCCACGTCCAGTCTCATCTTAAAAACCTCCAGGGACGGTGAATCCACCACCTCTCTGGGCAGGCCATTCCAGAGCCTTATTACTCTCTCTGTAAAGTATTTCTTTCTCATATCCAACCTAAATTTCCTCTGGCAGAGCTTAAGCCCTTGCCTTCTTGCCCTACTGCTGGTTGCCTGGGAGAAGAGACCAATCCTCACCTGGCTACAACCTCCTTTCAGGTGGTTGTAGTGATGAGGTCACCCCTGAGCTTTCTCTTCTCCAGACTAAACAACCCCAGCTCCCTCAGCCTCTCCTCTCAAGAAATTCTGTTTCAATTAAGATTTCGCATTCCAGCTCTAACAACACATCCAACGTTCCCAAACCATGCTAGCGAATGGCATCTAAACTACATGGTTAGTGGGAACGCCCCCACAGCATAAACCATGCTCAGACGCAGGGAGGGGTGAGGAAGGTGGTGCTGTTTCATCCCTTGAACCCCAGGCTCCACCGAGATGGACAGGCAGAATCCAGACCCCACCCCAAAAGAGGTACCTTCGAAATCATCCTTAAGGAAGTCCGAGTTCTTGGTACTTATTTTGCAGGTCGGCCCAGAGTAGCCGGGGTCGCAGATGCACTTGGTGCCGTTGATGCAGCTGCCGTGCCCGTTGCACATCTCCTCGCACTGCGGGCCAATGTACACGTTGTCAATGGCCCAGGTCACCGGCTGGGACCCAGCAGGGTAAAATCCTTGGTACCACCTGAACCTTGCCAACCTGAAAACGGCATGAAGTGTACTTATTTTAAATAATAGTTCAATCTTTTTTGAACTCCCTATATATACACCATACTATGCATATATATTATTCTTTCTGTTGAAACTGGCTTGATAAATAGCTTAATTCTAGAAACTGACTGCTAGATCTAATTTCTTTCAGTACCTCATGCATCTTTATGGTGATGTGCAATTCAAGTACTGACGGAAATAAAAATAACATTATTCATCACTTGTAATGCCAAAACTTAATGACAGACTTGATTTTCAGGTTTTACAGTCTAACCCCTCTTCTCTCCATTGTTCATGGGGAGGATGAATGGCTGTGGTCTGATGGATTTCCTCCTGCCTTGGTGTACAGTGTCTGGGTCAGACCGGGCCACTTCCACCCTCTCCTGGTGAGTGAAATCCTACTTGCTTCCATCCTGCCCCCAGGGAGACCACCTGTGGAGGTGGAGTGGTAGGATCTCACCCTCGATTACACTGAAAGAAAACACGATCTGTCATGTCACCAGCTATTCAACTTGTTTTCCAGCAGCTTAATCTTAAACCAGACTGATATAGCAAATTGTTAATTTAAGCTATGTTCTCCTTTGGGTGCTGTCCTGTCATTTTTAATTTGCCTCCTAAGTGCTACTTGCATCAATGCTGCATATGAAATGGAACCAACTGGGGAAGGAGGGAAAACAAATTGAGATGGGGAAAAACACTCAAGAGACTAATTTTATTCCCAGCTGAGAAAACATTTTAAGAGAGGAAGGAAACCAGAAGAGAGAGAAGGGAAAAGCACTTAATTGCCTTGCATGTTTAATGTGTCTTCTTAAAGATAACTAAATTCAGCAGATGAATCAATTGCACAGGTAGCTGGCGCATTTTTTGTGTTGTGATTTGCTAAAAGGGAATTTTTATGAGGGTCTTTAGGTGACAAGGGGTAACACGGGTGGGGACACTACTATGAGTCTCATGAAAGATCCTGGACCCATAGTCCAGCTGGAAGTAAAAATAATTGTCTTTAGTGCCCCCTGAGGTGAAGGACACAAGTGTGAGCTGGAGGTATTGTAAGCTTCTCTTGGGAGCAGATCTGTGCCCCACAGCCTGGATTTTTTTCCCTGAGACATGTCAGCTTCTCTGAGGCTCACTCCTGGCAAGGGTGAAGCACAGCATGCTGTGCCTGAAGCAGAGAGTGAACCACTGCTCTTGCTGAAGTCAACTGGGGTTTCTCCTCTGTCTCAACAAGCCCTGGGCTTTTCCTTCAGGACATAACTGGAATACCAATTATCACTCACAGCTGTCTGCTGAGAACATCGACATATGTATATTGATTTCAGAAATTATATATGTAGTGGAAATAATTAAAAATGTCTTCATCTTCATTTAAATATAACCACTTGACACTTTGGGGATGAAAACTCTGGGATTTTTATTTCCCCAGAATTACACAAGGGATCAGATTTGGAGCTCTTTTTTCTCATTTTTCCAGTGGATTCTGGCAGAGAAAACCCTCCTTCAGCCCTCTGGCCCAAGAATTTCATGCACTGAATACTCCATGGAAGCTACTCTGCACTGCTGGGTTTGGCTGGGTATCAGCAAGGGGCTCTTGGCCTGGGGTGTTGGGGAAGGAATAGGAGGGAAGGTAGGCAAACACTGAAGAACAGAGGAACAAATCAAAATACCTGGAAGGTTTGAACGAGTTATGAGTCTGCATAGTCAAAATTTTCAGTTGGGTTAAGGGTCAAAGAATTCTTTTGCACAAAACCAGAAGCACAAATGAGCTGCTGCAAGAGATGGTTACCTATTCCATGCTTGAAATGCTAACTGTCATAAACCAGAAAATTCAAGTTTAAAATTTAAACATTTTCTTAAATTATTAAACACCCAGGCTTTCCGAACTTGGTTCTTATCTTTTATATAGGTCTTTTCATACTTTCAGAGGCACATATGGGGTCACTTATTTAGTGGAGGACCCTTTGCATGCAGTAGTTTCATAAATACTCAGTCTCACAGTTGTAGAGACTCATAAAGTCTCATAGTTGCACAGCTCATTTTCATTCATACATGCTACAGTTTAATCATTAATTATGTGATATTTTACATAAAGTGATTTGATACTAGAAGACAGTTACCCCTGAAGAAGTAAACAATAGTGTTTTCACTTTGAAAAGTTACATATTATTATGCCTGCTAGCACATACAATTTTTATCATCCAACCTGGTTTATTCCAAAACCGTAAGAGTTTCTAGTGACTAGAGAATTAATTTCTTAGAATCAGAGAACTTTACAACTATATGAGACGGTGAGTATTTAGATCAGACCATTTTTTCACACTGAAGCAGAATTAAGTTTATAGTAGCTCATATTTTACTGCATTTTCTAATGAAGCTCAAATTTCATGCAAGCATATAATCAGTGAATTCAGATGGCTAATTAACGGCTGTAAAGAACACAAAGCACTTTAAGGACAGTCAGTTTTGCATTAATTTTACCATGCAGCACACCTCCATCAAAATGCCACCAAATAAATATATGGATAAATAGGAAATTCCCTGGGGTTATTCTACGTTAGCGTTTGGCACAATATGTTTTGGGGAATCACCTGAACACTAGGGAACATTCAGGGCAAAAAGCAGAGAAAAACTGGTCATAGAGTCTCCTCTAGTGCCACAGTTCTTATACACCACTCTTGTGCTGCGAGAACATTCTGGATGAAAAACAGAAAGCAAAGCAAAGCAAAGGAACAAGCAGCTGGGCAGGAACAGAGGCTGGACACTTACCCACAGAGGTGCAGTTTGCCGAAGTGAATGACCTCCCTCCTCCAGCCCTGGGTAGTGCCTGCGTAGTAAGTGCTGCTCGGGTGGTGCTCGGTGGAGCAGAGGGAGCTGAGGTGGCTGCTGCTGCTGTAGCACAAGGGCAGCAGCAGGTGCCAGGTGGCCCCCAGGTCCCGGGAGAACTCCAGCCGCACCGGGTCGGCAGAGGAGCTGTCAGTGGTGCAGCCAATATTGATCTGCAGGCCAAGACATTAAAGGCAGAAGATGACACGGGGCGGGCTGTGGGACTCCTAATCACTTCTTAGCCAGCCTCCCATCTTTGGTACGGTATGTATTAAGCCCAGGAAAACAGTAATTTGGGAACTCTTTAACAACTGGGATGATGCACTCAGTACATGTACTCATGTGAATGTGAATCCTTACACACTGCCCTCCTGTCCATGGGAATAAAACACTCTGGCTTATCATAAAATGAATGTGATATGAAATCTCCAACTACTACTAAGAGGAAACTGAAGTTAACTGGACAAAATCCCAAAGGAAAGATGCTGCCATTGCGGGATCAAATTCATCAGTTCTTTCAGTCCTCCAGCAGGTACTGAAGTAATCACAGCAACAAAAAAATGTGCATTTTTAAACTCAGAAATACTAAAACAAAAAGTGAAAACATAAAACTTTTTGTTAAATTGCTGACCTCACTATGGTTCTTTCTTGTGTTACGCTTCCCCCCCCACCAAAAAAAAAAAAAAGAAAAAGCTTGAGCCACAGGGTGTGTGCTGTACCACTTCAGTATGTTCAGCTTTCATATTCACTATCCATTTGTTTGTGTGTAATGGTAAAGCCCTAGGACACCAATAAAAGACCATCATAACTGGACTGGATTTAGATTTATTGTCACACTAAAACTTAGTTTGGCAGTCAGACTTCTCAGAGGGTGCTTATGAGATTCCTGATGTAGAGAACAGTAGAAAAGGCAGAAAGCTTACATGAAAACCAGTTCTACTACTGAAAACAATACAAAATGTTTGTACAGAATCTGAGACCTCTTAAGATATATTTTCTTCTTGCAACCAATGCAAATCACTCTGCTTTTCTTTCGCACTGATATTAAGATGTTCTTATAGTTTCCAACTGATTATATAAAAGAATAATTAGTTCCTTTACAGGATGACTGTCTTATTAAATACAATTTACATGTACTTACCATACAATAAATAAAACCCCATTGCTGATGAAATGCAAAACCTGTAATAAAACTATGAAACTTTTGGGTTTTTTATATATCTTTGTAGCAAAAAAAAATCAGCATCTTTCTCACATGCTGCTCTGTAAAGAAAATCTATTTATTTCTAAAATCCAGTAATACTTAGAACTGTGCATGAATGTTGAAAGTGTATCCTGCATCAAATTTCCTTCATCACTCTTCAGTGCACATGAGTCCCATCAACCTACATTTGACTAGAAGGGTTGTCTACTCATCTGGAAGCTTAGAGAGATGCTTGACCCAATATAAGTTTTGACTCTTGAGACAGAGAGAGAAGCTCTACTGCATTATGCATAACTCCTTCATTTACACTAATGTTCTCAAAAACGTGAGCTGAAAACGATGTTCTTGCCACATATGGAATTAAGCATGTAGATTTTATGAGGTTAATGCTCTGAAGACTTATGAATATCTTAAAGTGACCTCAAACATTTTTGTTCTACAGGCTGTAATCTATATTTTAAAACAGAAAATGGCTTGCATTCAATAATTTATGAATTAGTTGCATGACAAACTGGAGTGTGCATGAGTAAACAGCTAAACCTAGTTTTCTTGGAAAACCCTTAGTATAATTTTAGTAATTGTTTATAAACTCATATAATTTGCTGTTTAATGCTTCAACATGCTACATCTTTGTTAAAAGCACCCTGGTAAATGTGGCATGGAAATTTAAATGCCAGATTTCTTAATGACAATATGACAACCTCTCTAACATACAGTAGGCTAAAAGGTTACTCCCATCAGTAGCTGCCCTAGGCAATGCACAGTTTAGATTTTGGGATAAATCAGAAATACAGTTTAGTTTGCACCCTGTGTTGTCACTGGAGTACCTGTCTCCACCAACTATATGAGAAACACAAAAAATATGCTCTTTATTCATGAGGTTTAGTTAACTCCTTAAGATGGGATGATTTCAGGCCATCACAGTCAAAGAACAGATTAATCTGGAGCATCCATGATGTGGGCAGAAGCAAAAGGAAGCAGAACCTTGTCTCTCTGAGAAAGTACAACAGTGCAGTTAAGCCAGCAAGTAGGAAAAATTATTTTCTACTGTCACAGATGAAGTTGTAGCTCTCCACTGGATGCTGCACTCTTGTCCTGAGCAGGCTGTGAAGTGGTAATTTGGATCTTCATTATATTTTGCTCATCATCTTGCCTGCCAGTGCTGACTCTCCTGCTTGTAGGACATGGATTTTAATACTATCAGTGCAAGTATATAGCCATGGACAAAGTATTAATTTAGGCAAGAAAGTAGATTTTGAGCAGAAATTTCCCTTATTTGTGTATTAAAAGTATAACGATATACCCACATAAGGGACAGTATTGTCAGAGCAATTACAGGGGAAATTAGACAGGCTTCTCTACTTGGCAATCACAATAGCTTGGCAAATACAGCAAAGAGCAGAATGTGGATCAACAGAACTCGTGAAACAAAAGGCAAAATAACTTTCTGAGGACAAGTACCTCAAATTGGATGATAGTATTTTCATTTACACTAAGGTCCCGCGTGGTAATGGAGTGCTCTCCAACTTCATTCGAAACAAACACCATAGCTGAATCTTCTTCCCTGGGAGGAGGAAAGGAAAGGACTACTTTAGACTCAGTTTGTTACACAGCCACTTCTTTCTTATGTATTGCTGAGAGATGCTTACGGAGCTCTTTTAGATGAATATGGGCAATAAAGCCCAATGTTTCCACCAGGATAGAAAAACCAGTTGTCCTCTTTAGGACCAAAGTCAAAGGTATCCAAAAGGATAACTGGATTCTTTAAGTTATTTCCATCAATAATGAGGTCATCAATAATCCAGATTTCTTCTTTTTTGCCTGTAAAAAAAAAAAGGGAAATATTCCTATTAAGACCTAATACTACTATTACTAGAGAGCAGAACAGAAGCCAATATTTATGGATTATGTGGAGAAGAGGGTGCTAAAACAGCGGCTTCACTATTTTGATTTTCCATGAAAATAGAAATGGAAGATAGAAAGTTTTCACTTTCCATGAAAATAGGTCTTGTACTGCTCTGCACCCTGACCCTACAGAACTATCTTCAATTCTCTGAACAACTATCTTCTTTTTAAATCACATTTACTTTGAAGTCCTATCATCAATGTCTTCTTCAATTAAGAATGACCTAAATGAGCAGTTGCTACAGAGCCCCAACAGCCTGAAAGTGCATTTTTGTTCTACAACCTTTTTCTTGCACTCAGAAGGTTGTGTGTTGCCTGGGAAGAGCTCATCGGCAGAGAAGGAAACTCTGAGTGGCCTTCTCTGCAATGGATTTTGTATTCATACATATTGGAAAATTGCTGGTTTCAAACTGGAGAGGAAGGATTAGATTGACAGATCTTTTGTGTAACTCTTTTTCATCTATCTAAAAGCATTTAAGTTGATCAGAGAAATTTAAAAGGCTTCTTTTAAATAAAATTTCTACGTAAGGATAACGTCAGCAAGAAAAGTTTAGATGATTGTTTTAGGCAGGTCACATCCAAAGAATGAAGTGGATTTTCAGGACCAGATTTAAATTAGAGGTTTTTTGTTTTGGTAGAGGTGTGCTAGGAATTTGCCTGCATGGAATAAATTGTTGCTGTATTACATGTTTAAATGACCCTTTAGTGTCAGTTTCAGCTAAGAAATGTGCTCAGAGTAACTGAGAGCAGAGGGCTTTCTTCAGCTGTCACATCTCCTGTAATCAGGAGGAATGAGCTGTGTTCCTCTTGTGGTTTTCTAGTCCTTTACAATTTAATCAAAAGATTAACTGCTCACTACACACTCTTTCTAAATGGGTTTTTAATGCCTAGTTAATTCTGAGTAAGGTAGGCCCAGTTCCCATTTACACCTGGGACACTTTTGTATAATTGGAACATCCTAGTGGGGCCTCAGTGTAAATGAGAATCAGGTCCATTAAAAATAATGAGAGGAACCTGAGCGAAGTTAACTTTATTGGTGCTGCTTGATTGCCCCCTCCCTCCAGGGCCAAAGCTGATAGTCTTCTGTGCACAATCAAGGGATATCAGCACTTTCACTTTAAAGCATACACAGCATTGTAAGAACAGTAAACACAATCCTGCAGTAATTTTAATTGAAGGAGTTCATACGCACAAAAAAAAGGCCATGATTTAAGAGTCTCTGTAACTGATCAGTTTGAAAATCCCAGCCTCCTGCAGATGCTGAGCGGTGCCAGCATGGACCTGGATGCCCATGGGTGTCTCTTCCTTACCGTTGTTGTAAGGCTGCCAGAGCCTGAACCGCGTCGCGTTGTTTTGGGCTGCGTAGGGCAGAGGAACGTTAATAAAGAGGACATCTGTAGTCTGCGTGAAGTAAAACTCATCTATCAGGTGCCAAGTGATGCCGCCGTTGACAGAATATTGCAGCAGGACGGAATGAGACCTCTCGGGGGTGCCTGGAGCAGAGAGGACGGGGATTTACCTTCGTTAAAATTGGGTAGGTTAAAAAATGCTTCTTCAAGTATAAATACAATTATGTTCCTCTGACATCTATTACAAAGTATGGACTTTCTCTAACAACAACTTAAGCTTTTGAGATGTTATATATATATTTTACACATACATCTTCCTGTTCTTTTCTATGCTTGTCTGTCTGAAAAAACCTAATGAATTAGGACCTAAATTTACATTGTTGTTCTTTATATGAACAGTTGTAGTTAATTACTTACGTTAGAAGCTATCCCAGTGTTACAGTTTTTAGATTAAAACAAACCAGCTCC
The DNA here is from genome assembly GCA_013396735.1 of Grallaria varia. Lineage (NCBI taxonomy): Eukaryota > Metazoa > Chordata > Aves > Passeriformes > Formicariidae > Grallaria > Grallaria varia. Next base: position 124,401 of record VWZG01003868.1, read on the forward strand.
TTCTACTATAGACATTTTCCTGTAATTCAATATTTATTTGCTTGTTTTGTTCAGGTACCAGACATTATCATCACCATCTGTAGCACCCACAGATAAAGACACAGTCCTTATCCCCATGAATTTAGAGTCTATGGCTCTGACTGCAGGCACTGCTAGGAGCATATTCATGCCCAGAAATCATATAACTGATGGAAAGCACCCAGGATCTTTAATAGCATGCTTTAACAACCACAAAGCAATATGCTGTGCTTTAAGCTGGTCCTAAATATCAGAGGAACTGACAGTAAAATTTGCATTTTCTCGCTGCCAGCTACTCCTTTTTTTTTTTTTTTTCTTTTTTTGCACTTAGAGCTTTAAAGAGTAAAAAAAAATAAAAGGCTCTTTACAGCCCTAGCTATTAGCACATGCTAATTAGAGACCAGCACTTGCACTTGAAGCTGGCTACTGTACACAAGCTCATTCCCCAGCATATATTTGGCCTATGCCTAACTTGCTGATCAGGAATATCACTGTCCAAGTGATGGTATCTCTGAGCTGAGTTTTCACTCAGACAAACTTACACTCCATTCCCTTCATGGTGTGGCACACTGATGGCATGTCCCCCAAAAACTCAGTGTGAGGGCAGGAACGAGCAGAAGAAAAGGACTAAGGGACAGTTTCTTCATCCCTGACTCAGTGTGCGTTACTGTGCAGGTTTCTTCCATATTCTTTTCTTAAATTAACCAAATTTGCTGAAACCAAAGTGCCCGATGCACACACTCCTGCTCCCCCCTGCTCCAGTGCAAAGTACCTCTTCATCCACCAGGCATGGAACAGAGCAGGGAAGAGATGTTCGTACTCAGGAGATGATTTCAGCTTATCTGTGGCAATTAACAGCACACCACTCTTCAGGCTACAGCTGAGAGATGTGCCCAGCTACATAAATTTGCAGCCAACATAGGCGGGCTTGTTGGGGCTAACTCCTGAATCCAGGCCTAGGGCTAACAGGTTATATGATTTCCCCTGGAGTTTCACGCCTTACTCTGTGTGGATCAAGTGTCAAGATCCAGCCTTGAGCCTTTGGCTATTCCGGCCTTTCAGAATGATATTTTTTTCTCACATTATTTTTTTTCATCTTTTGGCCATGATCATGTATAGAAATGTTTCCAAGGCATAGTTTTGTAAAAGAAGTCTTCACAAAGATTTTGCTTATAAACATGAAATATTTGGCATGTTATTGTTTTGGGGCATGGGATGCTTTCTGCTGTTATTGTATTCTGTCAAATAGCCAAATATATATGATTAAGTGCCTAGTAAAGGAAATCAATCATAATTCACAGAGAGCTAATTTTTACTTGTTCATACACAGATTTGGCTAAGACACTTATTTAGGAAGAAAAGGTGGCTCAAAACTGCTTTCAAGTTGTTGTTGGCAAGTGGTAAATCAGTCAGTCCAGCCCCAGAGCACTGAGCTTCCTGCAGAAGCTACGGATGTCTTTCTTCCACCAAAGGCTTTGCACATTCAGAATTTGGCCTGGAGTGACAATTCTATGAGCAATGCTGGGAAAAACTGAAATCGCATGGGAGTGACTCAAACCCTCAAGCAGGTTCTCTACCATGTCATTCCTGACTTGGATAAAATTATTTTGCACAGTCAGAGATGACAAGGTCTCAGAGCAGGGTAAGACAGAATCATTGGCTTGAAAGTTCTTGTACTAGAGAAACTGTCCCAAGCTTGTTACACCAATGTGTAAAATTGTCTTGCGGAGTCTGACTGTTCTTCATATGCAGTCAAATAGAATTGTGGAGTTTTAGTCATCACTAAGATGCCTACTAGGCAGTCAGATGGTAAGAGTTTTTAATGCAGTGGACTGAAGCTTGAAAATGAAAAACCCTTTAGTTCCTTATTAGTCCCCTAAGTAATTTACTGTAGGCAATATTTTATGACCTAAAAAACTGACAAATTCTTTTTTCCCCCCAACAGTGTATAAAAACTCTAAAAAATATTGAGCTATTTTGTTTCTCTTCTGCTCAAAGACTGTACTAGGTGTGCTGTTTTTGACACCACCACAGTTTACTTTTTTCTTAGGAATTGCACACATGGCCACAGAGGCTGGTGATGAGGGATGATGCAAAATTTCAAACAAGTTCCCATATAATCTACCATAAACTGATGATTATGTACACTTAGGTTGAGAATGTAAACCCATATTCTTTTCTGTGATGCTACTATGTACTAATAAAGCTAGAGAAGTGATAGGAAATCAACAGTGATCTTACCTTTGGCAATAAATTTAAATGAAAACTGGATGTACACGGTATTAGTGCAATCTAAATCTCTTGAAACAAGCATTCTCAGTCCTTCCTGCAAACACAGAATATAAAGTGTGAATGTCAGTTCCCAGTACTGAAGGTGTTCTGTAGCCTACTATTTCCTGACTGTTGTCTGTTACTTGTAGCAGTGAACAAACA
>VWZG01003869.1:12986-26571 GCA_013396735.1 Grallaria varia
CGAGCCGAGCCGAGCCGGGCCGAGCCGAGCCGAGCCGGGCCGGGCCGGGCCGAGCCGAGCCCCGCGCAGCCCCGCGCCCGGCCGCGGGAGGGGGCCAGAGCCCCGCCGGAGGAGCAGGACGGGGGGCGCCGGCCCTCCCGCATCCCCGCCGAGTTAATCGGAGCCCCCCCGCCTGCAAGGCCACGCCGGAGCGTCCCGCGTCCCCTCACGCACCGGTTCGTTGCTCTTCATAGCGCGGAAGCGCTTTAAGGTTAAAATACATGTTAGTTCTCATGACACACCGCGATCTGATGCGGTAGTGGAATTTTATGGCAGACTTTGGTATTGTTCGTGCTGAAGTAAAACAAACAAAAGGGCAGACCGGCCCTGGAGAGAAATGTTTGCTTCCGTGAAGCTCAGAACAGTCAGCGAGGGATAAAGAACATCGCTGGGACACGCAGGGGACCGCAGCATCCCACCGCTCCGGCAGGGCTCTGAGAGCCTCCCAGCATCGTCTGGAGTCACAGATCGGTCACTGCAGGCAGAGGGACTCGGGGCACCTGGATCAGCAGACGAGCGGCAGAACGCTGCAGAAACAGAGAGGCTTTGCCAAGCTTTACTGTGACTGGAGATCTGATAGTGTGGGCGTTAGTGCTCACTCGAGTCGTGCTGTACCTGAGCACTTGATGGGTGTGAGAACCCCATGGAAACACACGTTTGAGTGCTCTGATTTGGCTGGGACATCTCATGCCCACGAAGAAATATTTACTCTTTGTAATTCCATGTTTTGCATCCCAGCCTGGTGCCTTGCTCAGCACGGGCCAGGCGTGAATTTCGTGACACACAGCGTGCTAGGAGTCTTCTCCCTGGGCAAAGCCAGGCACCCCTGGCCTCACGCCCGCGTGTTCGGTGTTCAGGACGTGAGAAACTGCATCGGTATAAATGGGGATTTTTACATTCTGGGGTTTAAGAGTTTACTGAGAGCTTCCCTGTGCTGGGGCCAGAGCTCCGCACCGCTTGTTCTGTGCCCAGCAATGCAAACAGCCCAAAAGAAATGGCTTCCCACAGTCACTGTGAGGAGTGGGGTGATACTGCCTGTGCAGAGCTGCTCTGGTTGGGCTGATCTGCTCTTGTTCCAGATCCCTTGGGAATGGGGTAAGAGTTTCACTATGTGGTCTTCTTGGCAGCAGCAGGAGGACAAAACTGCAGTTCCTGCAAGCACATCCATCCCTGCTTCCAGTGCTGCACCCGTGGGTACCACTGGGTGCTGTGTCTGCACCAGCTGCTGCTCCCCTGCTCTGCAGTGACCTCCCTTGAGGCTGGGTGGGCATCAGGCTCCAGCACAAAGGCAGATTCGGCCATGTTAATTCAGAAAAAGGCCAAGCTTTTCCAGGTAGACCCATGGCTGCCGACGCCATCAGCACTTGCCTATGGCACCCCCAAAATGCGCCTTGCCCCCCACAAGGTGCAGGCAGGAACAGACAGCCTGATACAGGAAACAGGACGGAGAGACAGAGCTATCCCAGTAACAGCAGCGTGGTCAGGCACACCCTTGGGATCCCGTGGAGGGACTGAGCACTGCATGGGTGTTTCTCTGCTGGAAAGCTGGCCGAGTGGTTTATGGCCAACTGATTTTCACTGGGGGGCAGATGTGGAGTGGGGTGAAGGTATCCCATAGGTAAGGGGTGATAGGCAGCACCAGAGAAGCTCAGCAGAGCATGGGTGCTGAGGTCAGAGCTCTGGCTCGCTGAATCACTGACTCCTTGGCATGAAGGCACCTCAGGGAGAAAGAATGAAAGATTTTGGATTGCCAGAAACAAAATGAAGAAGATTACTAATATTTTTCAACAAAACCCTAAAGAAAATGATCCCATAGCTTGAATAAACAGCAACACTGGCTGCCCCTGCCACTGCCAGCTGCCTTGTGGAGCTCATCCTCCATCTGCTAGGAGAGCTTTGCTCTCCCTGTCATGATCCTGGTGTCCTTGAGAGCCAGATGGGCTGGCTGCTGGTGGCAGAGCTCCTGCAGGCTGGGAGAGGAAGTGGCCGATGGCGCTCGGTCAGCTGAAGCCCGGGATGTGGGGTCTGAGCTGTGGGAGGTGTGTGACATAGAGGAGGGAAGTGGACCTCTTTTCATTCTGCCACCACAGGCAAGTGCTCTCTTGCACGTGGTTCAGATTTTGGCAGCTATTTGGGAGAAAGGTGGGGTATTTTGCATGTAGTGAGGACTCAGGCGCTGTCAAAAAGACACGGGACCTCTGTGTTTGCTGTTCTGAAAGAAGCTGGTGCTTGAGGTTGGGCAGGCACTGGTATGACCCCGGCCATAGCTGGTGCAGGCAGGGGTCTCCCTGAAGCCCCTTCAGGGCTGGAGGAAGCACTGTCACACTGGCTGAGCAGTGCCCTGAAACCAGAGCCGCTGCGGGGTGGCTTGGGAAGCAGGAGGAACCATCAACCAACCACTTCTATTTGCAAAGCACCTCATTCCGTTGTCCTGGGTCTATCAATGAAGCAACACCCTGGCTACAAAGCATCCCAGTGGCACGGGCAAGGACCCAGAGCAGCAAGAGCAGGCAAGGAGCCAACAGGCAAGCCGGGGGAGACTGATAATATGCCACTCTAATCCCCGTGGCCTTTCCTCTCCCTCTCCTTATTTGTCTCTGAAGGGGATTTTCAAACCCTTCAAGATGGCCTCAAGTGGTTTCCAAGGCGACAGTGCTAAAGACATCACTGCCATGGAAACCCTCTCTTTGGCATCATATAAATATTCCTCTTGAAGGAGGCTGGATGAGTGGGCGATGCACTATTTTCTAGCACTCCCTGGCTGCAACAGGACAATTTCCAGGAGACGGAAGGGAGCTGGGTAGGTTAAAATTAGCTTGCCACGCCGGCCAGCAATAGAAAGAGGTGATTGCTGGTGTTTCAGCCCAAAACCCGGGATTGTTTGTGTCAGCAGGGCCCATATGAAAAAGTTACTCTGTAGGGAGACAAAAGTGTTGGGGGGGAGAGGGAGGGAAGGTGGAAAGTAAGGCTGAAAACTCACTTTTTCTTCCCCTTCTTCAAAGTTTTCCCTTTAATCCCAAGCCTTGGGTCAGCACAGGCAGACGAGAGGCTTGGAGCACCTCAGCCTCTCCTGGGAGCATGTGCACAGCTGAGATGCTTTGTTTTGCTTTTAATTGCCCCCTTTCTGTCTCATAACTCACCAATGCCTTCACAAGAGCCTGGGGAGAGGTATCTGCCTGCAGCCCAAGTGTAGGTGTGGAGCAGGAACCCCCAGAACACTCTTGTGGTGTGCTGTCCCCATGCCAGGGCTGTCTATGAGGCCAGTGGCTCTGCCATGGGCTCCAGCCCACTGTCCCCTCCAGCCCCTGCCCACCCGGGCTCCTTTGACTGCCCCGTGCTCAGCACCAGGGCACAGCTTTGGAGAGGCTGCTGCCATGCCCAGTGTCCTGCCCAGCACGGACATCCCGCCAGACCCTTGTCACCTCACCATGGCAGCACGCATCAGCCACCAGCCAGGATGGATTTCTGAGCTGCTGTGGGAGATCCCAGTGTGGCAGAGCCGGTGTTTGTCTAAGCAGAGGTGTCTGCTTTGGGGCCAAGCTCCTCGCGGGGCGCTGGGACGAGGCTCCGCTGAGCCCGTCTCTGCCCAGGCGGGCGCGAACACCGCCTGTCCCCGAGCAGATGGTTCCTCTCACATCCACGCTCCAGGCAGATACCAAAGGGCTTTCCTGACAAATAAACCCCTGCAGCATGCAGGCAGGTTCCCAGGCCTGAAGTGCTTCTGGCTTTCCTGGAAAAAGGGGATGCTCTCTCCTTGTTGGACCGCCCAGGCTATTTTTAAACCCCTGTAGCAACCAGAGAATGGGGAGACGCTGTGTCCCCCCGCTCCGCTCTTCCCTGCTCGTTGCTGGCCTTTAGCAGGGGCTGGAGATGAATGCGGGGTCCTGGCTGGACTGGAGAACAGAGGTTCACCCTATGATCAGCCCTGCACTGCCCCAAAAAGTCTCCCAGGAGGCAGGGAGCTGCTCCGAGACCTACTTGCCCTCCCCACTCTGGGAGCTGCTGCCAAGGGTGTCGGAAGACCAGCAGGGACTGGTGTCAGGAGACCCCAGGACCTGCTTTTGCCTTTCTCTCTTTGGAAAAAACCCCACCCCAAATCCAGAGCAAACAATTAAAATGTTCCAGCTGCTGGCTCAGAGCAGCGATCCCAGATAAAACCCCAAGGATCTGCCTGCTAAAAATAGCCCGAGCCCCATAAATTAAACAAAAGCTTTTTGCTGGGCTCTCAGAAAGCCAGTTCCAGTGCAGTTTTCTCTATGTAAGGTATAACTCTGGCAGTATTTGTTATTATTAGCCCTACCTCCTTCATGTCACTGACCTCCCCATTGCTGTTGTTTAGGAACAGGAATTTTGCAGAGCCAGACTTCTCCCCCCAGGCAGCTCTTTTGCTGCAATGAGATCACACCTCATCCACTTTCTTGCACTTCTATATTAGTTTAAACTTTCTTTTTTTTTCCTTTCGGACTACTGATTATTTGATAATCAGACATCTTATGTTTTCTAGGGCTGCCTTCATTTAAGGTCTGTCTCAAGCATCTGCTTGATTTTTATGCCTGTCAGCTGTTCTAGGAGCTGTGAACCCTTAAATAAAGTCCTGACTGGAGTGCAAAGCTGTGGGAAAGCTCTTGCTGATACTGCGCAAGTCAATGTGGATGTAGGGGCTTTTCTCACCTCCTTTCTCTCATTGAAGTTATTAACAATATTTTCTCATATTATATATATATCATATATATATATATAATGTTAGACAGCTAGCGACTTACAGCTTTCTTGAAGTTTACTGTTCAGCCCTTTAAAGAACTTCCAGCATCCCGCTGCCTCAAGTTCACATGGCTGGCTTGTGAGGATGAGTTCTCTCCACTTCCCCTCCAACGCTTCTTCCCAGCACTCCATGCTGAGTGTGAGAAGCACATCCAACGCCTGCTTTCCCATCCCAGATATTTAGGCTTTCTTGCTTTTTCTGTGGGCTTTTGCAAAAGTATTTCACTTCCTTCACCTGGAGCAGCTGCATCCCAAAGCCGCTGAGATTCTGGCCCCTTCCTCCATCCTGGGGCTGGGCTTTGATTTTTTTGCATTTGCCAGTGGGTCTACGGCTGAGTAATCCAGCCCATGTCTCCAAAAGGTGTGAGAGGGCTGGCAGCCCAGCAAATCCACACAGCCTTTTCAAGGAGAAAGAACCATCTTCTTGCTGAGTTTTTCTCAGCCTCCCGTCACTCTTGGCTCCCAGCAGCAGGACTGGCTCTGCCGAATCTGAATCCACCCAGTGAAGTTGCTCCTTGCTGAGCTACACGCGAGCGGGCCCCTGCAGGTGCCACCCACTTGTCTTCTGTGTCAGCATGTGTCCCAAATCTTGGCTCTCTGGTTTTTGGCAACGGTTTTTAGGCTGGTAGACCTTTCCTGGGCAGGATGCATGGAAGAGGACCTCACCTGGTTCCTCCCCAGGGGCTGGAGGCAGCCCAGGTGCTCTGCACCCGCATCCCCTCCATCCCTCAGGACCATCCAAGGGTAGGCAGGAGGAAGGGTGAGGTCCTCATCCCGCCATCTCCTTGGGTTTGTAACTCTGTTTGTAAACATGCCTCTATCTGCCCCCACAGCAGGGCACAAAAAACCCTCCAACATGCTATTTTAGGTGAACTCAAACCAAAAACAAAAATGAAACAAAACAAAAAAACAAAACACGAGAAGTCAACTCCAAGGCTGTCATGTCTATATTTAGTTGGAACTTTTCTGTCCAGGATTCAGGCTCTATTTGGAAACCCTGTGTTTTGGCATGCAGCCAAGCATCTCGGTTTTATACAGTAATCCCTCAGCATATGGCAAACATTTCTCTTCTCCTGGTGACTGCGGCACCGGCCCTGGCAACCCAGCATGGAGGGGTTTAAGCTGAACCCGAGACAAGCTGGCTGGCAGTGGTTTAGGATTTGCATCATAGACCCAGAAGGTCTTTTAATACCAACATCTTCTTCATGTAGCTTTGGGAAAAGAATCACCCAGACAGCACCAGAACTGCCCCCTGCTCCAGGCCCCAGGGCCTGGAGGGTATTTTTGGGGTGCAGACCTTGAGGCATCTCTGCCAGCTGCTGGTCTGGGGTGATGGGAAGCAGGATGTGGGGCACCCCAAGTCATGTCCCTAGGTCTCCCTGGCTGGTTCAGCTGTCTATTTGGGAAACAACTTCTGACTTATATTGCCTTTCTCTTCACTGAAAATGCCATGGAAATTCCCACTATGATTCTATGATTTCACATCTGGGAGTCCCAGTCTTGACCCAACCATTGCCCAGCACATGGTGTAGTTCCCAGTAGTGGGATGGTGTTTTGGTGCCAACAGTTTTGTCCTACCAGTTTGCAGGTCTCTGAGAGATGCTTGGGGAAACCGCATCCTTGTGCACCCAGGTCCTGGTCCTCTCCTCTCCTCCCTTTCTGATGAAACAAGGCTTGTGACAGACTCTCATATGGAAACTCAGAAAGTAATGGAGAGTAAACTTGCAGGTTCCCAAATTCTACACACATTTCCCTGCTCCATGGCAGCTGTGGGATAGAGGGAAGCATGAGCCAGTTGAGAAAAGGTGATCACACAGTTATTTATACAGCCCTTCCAAATATTTGAGGCTCATGGCATGTATGATGATGTATAACAAAAATATCTCCTTCAAAACCTTCCAAGTTAAATCCCACATCGTTGTTTTAATTCAGGAGTTCAAGGGATTTAAGGAAATATAAACTTGAAGTGATTCTTCCTATTGCTCGCAGTGAGGAGTGCTCCAGCCAGCCCTCAGGGCCAGTGGGGCAGATTTGGGGACAGACCTGCAATCCAGCACCGTGACCCTGGGGAAGAGGGGCCGCAGTGGGGACACGGGCCAGACCACCTGTGGGGATAACGTGAAGGGCACCTGCGGGGATGTGCAGCATCAGCGCCTTCAAGGCGGTTTGATTCGGGCACCTCCCCATTACCAGCAGTGGGGAGAGTCAGTGTCTCCTGCAGCCTGGGGCTCCAGACTTCTCAGCCTAATAGGGTTTCTAATGGTGTTAATTTTGCTCATTTAAGAGACGCCAAATCACCTGAGGGGGCTCTGCAGGACACAGGAGCTGCGGGGCAGCTGAGCCTCTGGCACTAAATAAGCCCCCCTGGGCACAGCTGTCCTGGCAAAGGTTGGCTCAAAACAGCATGCCACGCTGGGGCCGCATGCGCCATCCCAAGGCACCTATATGCAGGTCCCGTCCCTTGTCCTGGGGGCAGCAACACTGTGTGGGGGTGCCCCACGGACACCGCCGTGTTTGGTTCCCCTTGACCACACAGTGTTTCCCCAGCTCTGGTGGGAGAATGCTGAGGATCGGCAGCCGAGCACATTCGTGCCCGCCCAAACGCCTGTCGCGGCTGAGCCAAGCTTCCCAGAGCACTTTCAACACCCACCAGCCTGTTCCCTACAGCCCTGTGATTCATCGATAGCCACTTGACGCAGCTCTACCCTTTCATCATCCCCAAATGCAGCATTTCCCAGATCACATGGGCTTTTTCTGCCGCTCTTCCACACCTACGGGCCCAGCTGCTCCCTCTGTGACACGCTCGATGTGGTGCCATCACGCGCTGGGGGTGCACGCTGCCCAGTGACACGTGCTGCCTGGAGGTGACACACGGGTTTGTCACAGCGGGTTCCACCTCCGCAGTCTTCTCACAGCCCCTCTTCCTGGGAACCAGGGTTTCCATGCCACAGTTATTGTCTCACACACCTGTGCCCCTTGTGGTGCAGGGCAGGGATTGAGATTTGGACAAAGGCTCAGTGGCTCTTCATGCTTGGAAGGCTGGTGGAAAATCTGTTTAGCCTTTTGGTTAAGGATGCAGGATCCACACGCACATTCCCGGGGAGACGGGGCATCCGTGGCAACTAGGTACACCACCAGAAGTGACCCACGGTTGGTTGGGTATGTGCAGTGAGTTTCTCAGGACCTCTGCGCTGCAGTGAGGATTTTTGTTGTAATCCTGTTTTTTATCCTTGCTCGCATCCTGGGAAGTTTGAGCTCGTGGTGCCAAATGCCTCCCCAGCATGTTTATTAATGCTGATTGTGAAACCTTGGCAGAAGCGTTCACCATCAGGTCTGCAGAAACCCTGCAGGATCCACTGCCTTCCAGCCAGATGGGTCTTATTAAGAGGTGTCACACCACTAACAATAACTGACAGCTCCTTTACTCACTTCTCTGCTCTTCTCCGAGTGCTCCAAGTGAGGCAGCAGCCAGAGCTGGGGCCCACAATCCTGCTGTTCCCAGGCCTGTGCCGAGGGCATGGGGCCGTGGCTCTGCCTTTGCATGAGCTCCTGCCCCCCGAATTTGCTTTGTACTCTTCCTCTGTCATCCTCCTCCCACCTCCCTTCTCCGTGATGGAGGTGCCCAGCTGCACACATGGGTGTGCAGTGAGCTGTCACCCTCAGCATTGGATGCTTAAGGTTGCAGATGACACGTCAATATCTCTGTACAAGAAGGGGGGTTTCTATTTATTTGGTGGAATTTGGGATTTTTTTCACCATGCTAAAAGACCTGCTGGGCACACGAATGTGGCAGTTTTCTACATGTTTTAATAACACATCAGCAGCCAGAGGCAGAGAGCACCTCCTGCCCAGCTGGGCTCCGGCATCCCTCTTGTCTTTGCTCTGCATTTACACTGCCAACATATAATCTGGGGAGCCGTGTGGCTGGGACACGGATGGGAAGGTGCAATCTTGTACCCTGCCTTTCAGATGTGTGGCCACCCCTGGTGCTCTCTGCCAAGGGGTTCTGATGCCCTGCTGCTGTGAGCCCTCATGTTCTGAGCTGTTACCTTGTCACCATGGTCATCATCAAGTCCAGAGAAGGCCACAAACATGATTAGAGGGATGGGACACCCCTCCTGTGAGGAAAGGCTGAGGATTGTTCAGCCTGGAGAACAGAGGGCTACAGGGAAATCTCATTGTGCTTTTTCAGTACCTACAGGGGCTCCAAGGGAGCTGAAGAGGGACTTTGGACAAGGATAGGGAGGGATTGGACAAGGGAGAATAGCTTCCCACTGACAGAGGGCAGGGCTAGATTTGCTTTGGGGAAAAAAGTCTTCCATGTGAGGGTGATGAGGCCCTGGCACAGGTTGCCCAGAGAAGCTGTGGCTGCCCCATCCCTGAAAGTGTTCAAGGCAAGGTTGGACGGGGCTTGGAGCAACCTGGGCTAGTGGAAGGACCCTGTGGGGACAGGCTTTTGGAACTGAATGACCTTTAAGGTCTCTTCCAACCCAAACCATTCAGTGGTACTATGATTCTGTGATCATTGTCTGCAAGTTCAAGGTCACTCAAGGGGAAACAGGACAGGGATGAAGTTCAGAGCATGCACAGGTGCTCTGACTCACCCCATAGCACTGCTCTTGGTCACCCAGCTCCTTCCCACCTCAGTTTCCCCAGCCTGTACTGTGCTCCTGGGCTCAGAGGGAGACAGTGGCTTGCAAGGCTCCATACTCTTGGTGTGGAGCCTTCCTCCAGCCTCGGAAAGATGCTGCTTCACCCAAGTCCCTGACTCATTCACACCATCTTTCCCCAACAGCAGGCTGGCTCTGTGCAGAAGCTGAGCTTGGGCAAGAGCTTCACAGCCCTGGAGAGCTGCTGCTGGCACTGCTACGTGTTCCCTCAGACTGTGTCAGTGCAGCTCTCGTTCCCTGCCCGCCAGCCCCATGGATTCCCGAATCAGAAATATTTCCCCCTCCAGAGTGTCATCCTGCTCCGGGGGAGAGCGGTGCAGGCTGTTCTCCAGGCACAGGGGCAGCCATGGAGTCAGCTGGCAGCCAGTGCCGGAGTTGCTGTTGTTCCCTCTCTCATGCTCAGCACCCCAATGCAAGAGGTTGGGAAAAGCCTGCTGAGGTGACACCAAGTTCTTTGGGAAAATCCACAGCAGTGGAAGCAGCAGAGCAGGTGACTGTCCTGCCCTGCCGCTGGCTCAGCTCACTGGGTGCAGGAGCCCCAGCACAATGCCCAGGGACACCCATGTCACCATGACTGGCAGCTGGGAAGAGACCAGTTCGGCCACACTGGCATCTCCTGACTCTGAGACTGAGTCCCTGTTGGGGCATATCCCATCCCTGCAGCGTTTGCTAATTTCCAACATAATCTACCTCTCTCCAGGCTCACCGAGACTTAATATAACACTGGCAACCTCCTGTGAGCAGGAGCTGGAGAGCTCATCCTTCCCCCAGGGCATTGCTGCCAAGCAGAACTGTACAAAGAATCACCCTGGAAATTTCTCAAGTGTTTTGGGGGGCGGAGGGGGGAGCAGGAGGGGTTTTACTGCTTTTCCTGTGGTCTCTGAGAAATAACCAGGGTGTGAAGGGCTTCACAAACAGCTGCTTGCCTTTGGAGCAAGAGCTGGGACCAGGGGAGCCTGGTCTTATGTTAATTTTGTCTTCACTGCAGTGCTCATTGCTCTGCAGTACCCATTTGTAATCACACATTCAGTAAAATAATCAAGTTATAATTGCTTGGGATTCCTCATCCCCTACGTCACAGAGCCCAGGAGAGGAAGCAGTGCTGAAACTGAGTCAGCAGCCAGGCTCTGCGTTGCCTTGGGCCAGCATTTCAATAGCAAATTAACCAGAGTTAATGCAAGGAGAGAGCTGATAAAACTCCCCCAATCCTTCGCAGGTGATGAAAAAGGCATTTTTAACCTCTCCTTTGCTTGTCACACTGAGAAAGGCATCTTCTTCCCTCAGGTGTCCCCAAAATAAGGCTGGATCAGTGCCCACCCTCTGCAGGGCAGCCATCTCCGTGGGAGCCCCGGTGCCCCAGGTGGGCAGGGAAGGGGTTTCAGCCCCCTCTCTGCTGATCCCCTCAGGGTTTGGGCTCTGCCAGGGGGAATGGGTGAAAAAGAGGAAATCACTGAGCATCAGCACAAGGAATTGTGACTCAGGTTTAACAACAATTTCTGCCAGGCAAAATGTGATGGCTTTTTTGGACGAGGATAGAAAATGGGGCTGCATCTTTTCTTAATCCATCACTTGCATTAATCTAGAGAGTGAGGCTTGGCCAGCCCTGGCCTTAAGGTGCAGGGCTTGGCAGGGGTACTGTGGCGGGGGCCCCAGGGAGCCATCAGCGCAGCAAGGAGAGTATTGGTCACTGACAGGGGCCAGGAAGGCATTGCAAATCCCCAGGGTAGCATGGCCGTGCTGGCACCTTGTCCTTCCCACTTCTCCAACCTGGGCTTTTTCTCCTGTGTGTGTGGAGGCAGCACTCAGAGGCTTCACAGCTGCTGCCAGCACCCCTGGGCCACAGTTGTTGCCACTGCAGCGTAGGGGTTCTCCTTCTCCCTTGGGTACCGAGCACTGTGCATTGCATGGTCAGGGCTTCCAGGCTCAGAAACCAGTGTTACAGCATCCATAAATTGCTCTCATCCTCCCAAGTGTCCCACTAAGGACCTCAGCGTCCCTCTAAGGGAATCAGTCTGGGGGGTGAATCTGCTGCTGCAGCTCTTTGAGGGAGAAGGAATGTGTCAGGACACAGAGTGCAGATCTGCAAGAGAGAGACATCACCATCAGGGCTTGTGCCTAACCATAATAATTTGGGGTTTCTACCATTTTAATTTACTAATTAATCCCTGGAAGGGATACCTACTTGGATGCAGAAAAAAAAAATGAAACTCTTGTCTGGGACTGCTGGGAATTTCACCAGTAGTCCAGGCAGAGCATCAGTAAAGTCAGGGCAGAGCAGGGGAGTCCAACAATTCGCTGGGCCAGCAGTTTTTTGTGGTTAGGCTGGCCACCCTGCCTGCAATAAAAAAATAATATTCATGTCCCACTCCTGCAGGGCCATTCCAATGGCTTGAAAACCTGTGGGAGCTTCCAGTCATCTGGAAAGCCCCGGAGGACTGCTACTGGCTGGAAATCGTTGCTGGAGGAGTGCATCCCAAGGGTGTCATTCCCACACAATCTGGAATCAGCCCTGATCTGTGAAAGGTGTCATCTGACGTGAGGTTTCTTTTGGGAAAAGGGCTCTGTGTCTGCCAGATGAGCCCTTGCAGGAGGGATTTCACCAGCTCTGGCCAGGTCTCTGCCTGCTGTGTCCAGAGATAATGTGCCCTGGCACCCTGTGTGCAGGCAGTAGTGGCTGTCCAGCCCCAAGACTTCATCATTCTCCTCCTCCTCTCACCCAGGTGTTTGGCAAACTGTTGCCTCCCTGCAATAGTTGGTAATAAATGATAAAACTAATTTATTATGAATTTTTCACCCTGCCCCCCCCTCCCCCCCATAGCTACAGAGCAACAGAGCTTTCCCCACACCCCACCAGCTCTTCACTGTGCCCTGCAGCCCTGCTGCTGCCCATCCCCATCCTGGTGCCCAACCCACACCCCATCTCCAGGATGGAGGAGAAGAGACCTGAAGCCATCGGACAGGAGGAGGACAGAGATGCTCATCTCAGGGCGGGGGAGAGGTCACCCACTTTGGCTCAGTCCTGATACAGGTTACAGCCCCTGTGGGAGATGGTTGGCATGGATGGGAGTGGGAAGCTCAGGGTCCTCTTCCACTGCTCTGGAATGTGGATTCCCCTGTTTTGGCACAGCCAGAGACTAGTTAGTTCTTTGAAGGAACTCTCCTCTTTCCTGGACACAGATGACAAGTGTCACAATCAAAAGTTAACGGTTGGACTCAGAGGTTTTCTCCCACCTAATTGATTCCTTGATTCTATCTCCCCTAAACACGGCATGGCTTTGAGGACTCCATCATCCTCAGCATCTCACCAAGGAGCCCCAACCCGTGTCTCTGGAGTCCCAGCCAGAAAGGAGATAGGAAAAATGGGACTGGGACTGGAGAGATCCCCAGTGTAGAGGAGGAATGTCATCTGGGACCAGCATGCAGCATGCAGTTATAGATATGGATCCTGCTCCTGTTTCTCTCAAGAAAATTCAGTCCCAGCTGTCAGTCCCCTTCTCCTGCTTTTTTTGAAGTTGGAGAGCTACGTACATGGATGACATCTCTAATTAATATAAATATAGTGAAACATAAATAATAGACATGCCTGAAATAGTGTCACTCCCAAGCAGGCAGTCAGACGCGTCATGGAAAGAAAATAAAAATGGTTTTTATCTGTTTTGGCATTTTTTGTTTGTTTGTTTTTGGTGGTTTGCTCTGTTCCTGAGGAAAGAGCAACCTTTGCCATGAGTGAAACTGCTTGAAAATGAGAGACCGATTTGCAGAGGGAGGGAAGGCCCAGGGAAGAGAGCGGGATGGGGACTGGGATGGGGACGGGGACAGGGACGGGGATGGAGATAGAGATGGGGATGGAGATAGGCAGAGGGACAAGGACAGGGGTGGGGTTGGAGACGGGGAACTTCGAGACTGTGGGACAGGATGCGGGGTCAGTGGGAAGTGGGGAAAGCCTTGCCGCTGTGGGCAAATGGGAATTCATAATAAATGAGTTTTATCCTGGAAACGCGGCTCCCGCTGCCCCCGCAGCCGGCTGCTCCCACCACGGCACTCCGCGGCGCTGCCCCGGGCCCGGGCAGGGGCAGGGCCGGGGGCGCGCTCGGGACTGCCGGGCTCTTCCCTCC
>VWZG01003869.1:27572-54884 GCA_013396735.1 Grallaria varia
GGGTGGGGGCCGGGCAACCCTGTGGGCTGTCGTGGGCAACCGCCCTGATCCACGCGGGACCCCTCGCCCACGCCAGGCCAGCTCGGCAGCGCACGTCGGGCTGCCGTCCGCTGCCCTCGGAGCCCGCCCCGCGCCCCGTGCTGGTCGGGACCCCCTTCCTGAGCCGTCTGGGCAGCAGGACAGGCGCTGGGGGAACGGGGCAACGCTGGCGTTGGGCACTCGGACTTCCCGATGGGAAATGCTTCCTGAAGGGTGGAGAAGGGGAGGGCAGCATCCTCTTGTCCCCGGGGTGGGGAGTCCGGCAGCCAAGGAGCCCTAACACAGCCCGGGGGGCTACGCCGCCTTCACTGGCGTCTCAGCATGTTTTGGTTCTCAGCCTGGCTACAAAACCACCCGTTCTTTGGCTGGGCAGAAGAACAGCCTGATCCAGCCGTTCCCGTGTCTTGCCAGGCCAGAAAAGCTTGTTACTGCCTTTCTTGTTAAGTAAAAATTGCTGGGGCAGTTGGGTTTGGAGGGCAGGAGGACTGAAGAGGTACTCGGCATGCCCGGCCTGCTGAAGGAGGCTGGATGCGACTTGTTCTGCAGGTTGTGTTGGGAATGAAAGAGGAGAAGACTGTATTTCAAAGCTATTGGAAAGCAGTGTTATCCTCCACAAGGTGTGGTTAACCCATGGGACCTATGGTTGCAAGATTCCTGCAGGGAGAGAGCCAGACCTTCCCTTTGCCAGGTTTGTAGCATTCCTGAAGCCCTGGGCTTAGTGATGAGTGTAGAATCCCGGGGAGAATCCTGGCCCCTACGCTGTGGGACCAGCATTTGCCTCCCTGTCTGGCATGGGAAGGGGCTTGTCCATGAGACAAGGTCTGGTCTGGCTGGGACCTGCAGGGACACTGGTGAGGGGATGGGTCTTGCTCTGAAGGCATCCTAGCTCAGATCCAGTCTGCTCTGAATTCAGCCAGCAAAATTATTCTCTCAAAAGGCAACACTAGTAAGTCAGGAAGTTGTTGGTGTCCCTGGGGTGTGAATTGAGCTGTCCTGGCCCTGGGTGGTGATGAGCTCCAGGGGTGCTGTGCTGGGTCCCTGCTGTCACAGGGTTGAGCTGAGCTCTCCCAGTGCCCAGCTTGGAGTCAGTACATCCACAGCCCAACCCTGTGGCCGGAGTGCTGGCTGTGGCCACCCTCCCCACTGTGTCACTGTGTGGGAGAGCAAGGATGTTCTGGTCACCTCTGTTTGCACCTTTCCTTGCCCTGGTGCCTTGAGGGTGCTCAGAACTCAAAGCAAAGTTGGTGTCAGGTACCTGGACAGCCTGCCTGGCTCTGTGTGCATGGGTGGTCAAAGGCTTGGGGGAATGTGTAGACAGCAACGGGCTTGGAAAATGGAAAAAGCTGATCTTGAGTGTCCTCTTGGGCTGGCAAAATGCAGAAAAGTGCCTTCTCCTGTCACTGCAGAAAATAGTTCGAGCGTGACTTGGTCGGGATTTGCATGCTGCAGTGGGACAGGAGGGATTTACACTCCACCCACTAC
Source organism: Grallaria varia (assembly GCA_013396735.1). NCBI lineage: Eukaryota > Metazoa > Chordata > Aves > Passeriformes > Formicariidae > Grallaria > Grallaria varia. The sequence goes on from VWZG01003869.1 coordinate 29,094, forward strand.
CTCAGGGGCCTCTCCCCATCCAACACAAAAATAGGCTGATCTTTCCAAAAGATGGGGCGGGCAGGCTGGAAAATGCCATTCCTGCAGGGACCTGCCGTCCCAGGAGGAGATGTGGTACTTGACTGTGGCTTTCTGTGGGCTCAGGCATGATGCAGGCAAGAGCCCAGCGTCGTGCTGTGCTGTATCCCGCTGCTGTCGGGGATCCACAGCCTCTGCACGTGTGCGTGTGCGTGTGCATGTGCTCAACAGGAGTGTTCCCTCCTCATGTCGTATCCTGAAGCTCAAGGACACGATGTTTTTCCTTCCCAAAGGGCACCTGAAGCAGAAATCTCCTGCAGGGCATGTGCTGCAGCCCCATCCATGTGCTCCTGTGGAGCTGGTCAGAGGCCGGAGGCTCTGCCAGCAGCTCAGAGCTGCCATCCCACTTCCCCTGGTTCCCTGCCCCAGCATGGGCAGAACTAGGGCCCCATCAGTAGCTCAAGTCCTGGAGAGGCCGGGTGGGTGCCAGTGGGACAAGCCCTCTCAATGCCATGGTGAGCCCCTCAGCACTGTGGGGTGACGGCGGGGCTGGGCCCTCCATCCTCGGCAGCACTGGGCAGCCAGCGGCCAAGGGCTGTGGGGAGGCTCCTGGCAGGGGTGTCTGGCTGGAAAAACAGCTCCTCTGCTGTTCTATTGCTGCTTCTGGGAGACCCCCATCCCTGGACATTGGCGGTGCCCATGGACAGCCCTTTCTCAGGGATATCAAGATGTTCCCAATGCCCGTGGCTTGGTCCTGCTGCTTGTCTGTGCTCTGCTCCCCAACACGGGCTGGCCCTTGGCCAGCTCCTGCCTGGCATTTCCCTTGTTGACGTGTTTCAGGCCCTACATGGCCAGGCCCTGGCTCCCGCTGAGCCGCACCTCTGCCTGCTCCCGTCAGTGCTCCGGTGGCACCTCCTCCATCACCGGGGCTGGCAGGATGCTCCGTGCAGCTTCCCAAGGGCTCCAGCACCGCCTAAGCCCCTAGGAGGATTTGGGGCACTCCAGGCTGCCCCCGTCCATCCCCCCAAAGCCACTTCAGCCACCCCGAGTCCCGCCACGCCGGTGCTGGCGGCGCGGCCGAGCCCACGCGTGGCTGGCGGGCACGGAGCGAGCAGGGGCAGAGGGGCCAGTCCCGGTGAGTGCTTTCAGGCAGGATAATCCAGTGCTATTTGTAACACTAGTAGGGAGCTATTTATAGCAGGAGGCAAATTTGATTTAATAGAACATAATTTGCCGCTGACAATTCAGAGGGCAGCCAAACGAGGAGCAGCTGGATTCCTGAGGAGGGTTTTTTCCTGCCTTTCCTGAAATCCAAGGCTGACGTGCCAGAAGTGGCATTTGTTATTCCAGCAATTGCTGGGGGAAAGCCCCTTGGGATAGCCCAATTAGCTCCGCTTGGTGCCGCCCCATCACCCGCCGTTAAAAGAAGCAAGGGATATTTTTGTTGCCGTCTGTTATGGGAGGGCTCAGTGCTCCCAAACTCCTTCAGGCAGCTGGAGCCAGCCGTGTTCCCCTCCTTTGCCTTTCCTTCTAACTAGCTCTGTGCTCTCAGCATCTCCTCAGATAAATTTAGAATAAAACCCAGGTTCTGATCAAACCAAGCAGCTCATTTGCCAGGAAACATGAAGGTTTTGTGCACTCCTGGGGGTTTTTCTTATGGATTGAGTTTTTCTGGACCAGCCTCAGAGATACTTTGGGACAAACCCATCATGCAGGAAAGGAGCAAACACCATGTTCTTGCTTGTGCTTTCCCCAAGATGAAGGTTTCCAGAAAACTGATGTCAGTGTGGGAAGACATGGAGTAGTTCTTTCCTAGCCCTTGCTTGTCCCCAGTCAGTGGCGTGGGGACTAAGAGCTGCCAGGATGAGCTGGGATGGCCTCAGGCTGGAGGTGACTTGCCATGGGACCGCAAGGCCCTGATGAAGGTGCGAAGGTGACGTTTCCTCCAGGATTATCCCCCAACAAGTGCCTCAGGGCAGGGCAGTGAGGGCACTCCTCCCTATCCTGGGACAGCCATCCCCCCACCACCCTGGGCAGGAGCAGCATTTTGGAGGAACCCCAAGCTCCACAGCGCTCCAGGCAGCCTCAGAAGCAGCCAAGAAGCCCCTGGACACAGAGGGGTGAAACAAGACTCCAGCAGCTGTGTCTTCCCAGGAGGAAAGGACCGAGCAGGACTAAGCCTTGTCATGATGTTTAACTGCAGCAGATGTGTGCCCAGGGTTTGGTGGGCTCCTCTCCAGATGTGCAGTCACTCCCTGCAGCTGGAAACCCCCTTGGCAGCCATCCGGGCGGTGCTTGCTTGGGGGTCACCGTCCTCCCCACAGCCCTCAGCAGGGTTTGCTCTCTCCTCCGCCAACACCAGGCTTTGCCCCTGGACCATGTCTTGCCCTGGAGCACTTGTAGCAGCTGAATATAAAGCCAAAATAGTAAAGAAACACTGGGGTAAGTCCTGAGAATAAGGGATGAAGTGACTGCTGCACCCCATATGTGAGTGTCTCTATGGACACTGGCTGGGCTTGGTGCAGCATGTGGCACACAACAACTCTCTCAGACAACTCCCCCAAAAGACTGGCTCACCTTAATCAAATGCCTTTTTCTATGAATGAAAAGGTGCATTCAGCTGGGGGGAGTGGGTGCTCCTTGAGCATCACCCCAAGTCCTCTGACCTTTCCCAGCTCATCCTTGCACTGTTTTTTCCAGTCCATCAGGAGAGAGCTCAGGCTGATGGAAACTGGGAGCTAACATTCAGCCGGGAAATGGCCCTGAAACGGAGATCTAACTCCTTGGAGAACAACCACCTCCTTCGAATGTTGCCCTTTGCCTCGTGACCAGTTCTGTTAAATGAAAAGACTAATCAGTTTTGAAGCCTGAAAATGTGTGGGCTGGAGAGGGCCCCTTGGTTGGGGTTTCTCTGTGGCACAGGTTTTTCCCTAGTCCTCAGTTTTGCCTGCAGATTTTCATTTACAGTGATTCTCTGAAGGTCACCACCAGCTTCAGAGGTGGAGGTGTGACCTGGGAGTTTCTGCCCTTTTGGATCCCCTGCCTCCGGGTGCTGCATCTTCTCTAATTAATCATGCACTTCCTTCTGTGCCTCATGCTGGCTTCCCCTGGAAAATGCTGGGGGCTCCCCCCAGGGACACCACACCCTGGGGTGGTCACACAGAGAGGTGTCCTGAGCTTCTTGTGCTCACCTCTCTTTCTGCCAATGCCTTGCTGCAGCACACACACTCTTCTCCCTGTTCCCTGGAGAAGGGGTCCCCCACATCTGCAGTGGGGGGACCTTCCCAGCTGGGAGAGCACCCTGGCACCCCATTTCCAAACTCCTGCACCCCTGGCCCCACAGCCCCACCGCTGAAGGTGGCTGTCCCCAGGGGGCTGTGGCAGGGCAGCCTGTGCAGCAGGACCCAGCCCCTGCCTGCTGAGGGCAGGGCACTGCTGACCACCTCCTCTCTTTCTGTCCCACTCCAGGGAGGAGGGTGCTGACCAGGAGCCCTGAATCTCCGGGGTTCACTGCCCACGAGCTCAGCAGGATGATGGCAGCAGTCCGAGAGCCCCCCACGCCCCTCGCAGTGCCGATGTGACCGAGTGGCCAGCGGGGACCTGTGGCACTGAGCCTGGCACTGTAGAGGAGCAGCTGGTGGCACCTGCCACGGGCCCTGCTGCCCAAAGATGAGCGATGGCTTCTGGATCTCGCTGAGTCCCACCGAGTTTGCCCAGCTCCAGCAGTACACAGACTGTGAGTACCCTCTGCCCCATCCTGGGACAGGGAGAGGGGGTTGAAAAGTCTCACTGAACTGGACCAGACTGGTGTCCTTTGTTTCCATCGTGGCCTCCTGAAGAACTAGGTGACTCCTTAGATTTTGGATGGGGAGGCTGGAAAGGTCCCTGACCTCCAACACTGGCTGGTGGGGGTCCCCATGCCTGCATGCCTGGGAGGATTGAGCTGAGCTTTGAGGGGTGGACACGTGAGCACGGCTCGGTCCCTCTGAAGGCGGCGGGCTCCCACGTTTGTTAGTGAAGTGAAATGCCAACCAGGAAAGCAGACTGGCTTTTCCCTAACACTTGGAGCTGCTCCACAGCCCGCCTTGGTTTGCCAACCCTCTGTGGTAATTTTCCATAGTGCTTTTGAAGAACAACACTCTGCAGCTCATGCCAAGGGATGGAGGTTGGTGGCACTGCTGGAGGGGTCCTGGGGCTGGGGGTAGCTGGAGAGAGAGCCTGGGCAAAGGCCAGGGGTCTGAAACCAAGTCCTTGAGATTCTGCCTGCCAAAGACCTGGGTGTGCTCATAACAGCAGTTAATGGAAAAGCAGTGCAGCTCAGAGAGGTGCTGAGGGCACGGCAGGATGGGCAGGAAAGCCCAGCCTGGATGACAGGATGAAGGAAGAAGGGGTGTAAAATCTCAGGGGTGTTGCTTTGCAGAATTGGTATGGCCCTGGGGTGAGCAGGCTGGATGGAGTAGGACTGAAAGGCTGAGGGGACCCTGTGAGCCCTCTGAGGCTATCTTTGGGGACACTGTGCCTCAAAGGGATGAGGCTGGGGGCAAGTTCTCCCCAGACCCCTGCTCAGCAGCCAGAGACCTCAGGCAGGGGCAGGCAGGGATGCAGTATCCCTCTCTGCATCTCATCCTGCCTCTCAGAATGATGGGCTCTGCTTTGCCGAATCCCAGACCATAAATCAACATCTGTGATGCTGGGCTCAACAGACAGACAGCGTCTTCGTTTCGTTAGTCAAAGTGCGACCAGCAAGGCTGCAGCACAGGCAGCTGCTTCCTCCTCTGGAATGGGAGCCCTGGCACTGGGCTGTGGAGCTGGGCTCAGGGGTCCTCCCGGTCCTGGGGCCCCTTCTCTGAGCACTCCAGACATCCCAGACAGTTGTGGTGCAGTGCCAAGTTCCATCCCTGGTGAAGGGCTGGGCGGATCAGAGCCAGCACAGCCCTTGCTTGGAGAGAGGATTTCACAGTAATTAACAGGGCTGGTGTGTCCGAGGTTCTTTTGAATCCACATGCCTAGAGGTGTGTGAGAAGGTGAGGACTGAGTGTTCCCTCCCCTTGATCTTCTTTCTTCCTGCTTTTCCCCTTTTTCTTTATTTTGGAAGGACCAGTTTCTCTCCAGACACTCCATCCCTGTGAACAGCCAGCCAGGGAAGGTCATTACTGCTTGTGTGGAAGCTTGCACAGAGCAATCCAATGATAGGACAAGAGGAAATGGCCACAAGCTGCACCAGGGGTGGTTTAGATTGGACATCAGGGAAAATTTCTTCCCCAAAAGGGCTGTTGGGCACTGAAACAGGCACCTAGGACAGTGGTGGAGTCATCATCCCTGGGGGAATATAAAAGCCATGTAGATGTCAGACGTAGTTTAGTGGTGAACACAGGTGCTGAGTTAATGGTTCAACTCTATGATCTTAGAGGGCTTTTCCAACCTAAATGATTCCATGATTCTGCAGATACTGTTCTATTTCTCCATCCTGGCACCTTCTGAAATGCCATTGGGCAGCCCATGGCAGGCTCTGGGCTGTCTGGGGCTGCCAAGGGATGCCAGCATTCACCCAAAACCCTGCACTGGGGCAGGGACATCCAGGGATGTGCTCAGCATCATTCCCAGGGCAGCCAGGATTGAGGAGTGGTTTTGGCTTTCCTTGCTTTGCTCTGGGTTTATGTTCATTTTCATAAGGTAGGGGGAAGCTCTCTATATATGTAAAGCTCCCAGGCCAGCTTTCCATGTCTGCCCAACCCTCTGCAGGCAGAAGGGGAAGCAGGGCATGGATGGCCCCTTCCGGGCATGGAAGGGTCCAGAAATTATATATCCAGCAGATAAACCCCTCTGCGCCATCCTGTTGTTGGTGGATGACAAAGGGGTTTCAGTGAGGCCATGCTCAGCACAGTGCCTTTTGTCTCCCCAGACTCCACCAAGAAGCTCAAGGATGTTCTGGAGGAGTTCCACGGGGACGGCGTCCTCTCGAGGTACAACCCCGAACAGGTATGGCCCTGTCCTGCCAGCATCCCCCCGTGCTGCTGGCAGCTCCCAGCCCCCTGCGAGCTCCCCCAGCCCAGCTGCCACACTGGAAAGCAGCTGGGAGAAGGCAGGGCTTCCTGACTGTCCCCAGCCTCTCTCCATGGTTATGCTCCCAGGACTGAACTCCCAGGCCATCTCGGGGACTGTGCACACCATGTGGCCCTCCCACCCCATCCCAGTGGTGTTGCCATGGGTGCTGGCAGCCGGCTGCCTTGCTGAGAGCTCTTTGGGGCATCATCTCCCGCGTCAGAATCTGAGAGGGATTTACTGTCCCCCTAAAAGCAAATTACTTTGCCAGTGTGGTGACAGGAGGGGTCTGTGGCCTCCCACTCCTCCTCATAGAAGGCTGGGATTAATTTTTCTGAGTGGGGCTTTCAGAGAGACTTTTTAATGTGCCAGCAGGACAGAGCCTTCCACGGGGGCTGTAATCACTAGAATCGAGGCAAAAGGAGGAAAGTCAGTGGGCTGAACATGGTGAGGAAGGGCACAAAGCCACCCTGCTATTCCAGGGCACCACAGGACCCTCTTTCCAGCTGGGGCCACAAAAACCATCGGGAAGGCATGGTCCCCATGGAATGGCAATGCCCAGCGGGGAAGGAGGAGGCGAGGAGAGTTCAGGAGGATGATTGTCTCCAGGGACTGGGGACAGGCTGGAGGGTCCTGCTGCTCTGCCCTTCCCTGCCGTTCCCCCAACTCCTGCCCTGGCTGCTGAGCCTGCTTCCAGTGCCACTGGCCTGGATCAGTCACTCTGGCACTCTGCATTTCTGGCCCTGCTGCCCCCAGGTCCCTTTAGATTCTATCCCACACTGGGAATTGGGAAGGCAGCAGTTTTAGGGAGGGCTCTGTAATGATGTGCCCTGTGAGGGGTGGCGAGGGATGGAACCCCACTGCCTCTGGCAGCTCTGCACCCTCATGGTGTGCCTGAGGCACCTCTATCCTCCTCCTGTCTCCTCGCCAGCCCATCGACTACGAGGGCTTTCGCCTCTTCATGAAGACCTACCTGGAGGCAGACGTGCCTGAGGAGCTTTGCCAACACCTCTTCACCTCCTTCAAGCGTAAGATATGCCAGTCGTCCCCTGAGGCCCAGCGGCAGAGCCCCAGTGTCTCGCAGCACAGCACCCTCGGTGAGCCAGCTCTGCAACCCGGCTGGGATGCCGGGGCACCACGGCGTGGTGGGGCTGCTCCCCCACTGCTCACGGGGATGAAGGCTGGGGAGGGACACCTGAAGTGGATGGCATTGGGGCCAGCACACAATGCAGCTTTTCTCCATCCAGCGGGTGGGCTCCCAGGGCCCTGTGCTCCTCCAGGGAGGGATTTCCCTAGGATGGGTACCTACAGGGCACCATGGCACTGGTTCCTCCCTTTCCTCTGTGCATTCAGAGCCCAATGTCAGCATCTCCATCCAGAGCAAGGTGGCCTGTGCCTCTGTCACATGTACTGGTGCAGGCAGCCACCCTGCACTTGGCAGCACCGGGAGCAGGGAATGTGTGCCAAGCACTCAGGTCTGCCTCCTCCAGCCCTTCCTGGGTCGATTCGTGGCTTGTGGAGACATCTACTGAAAGGACTATAAATTGCAAAAGGCAAGGGAGAACCTTCCTAGACACTGGGCTCTAGCTGATGGTGGAGGACAACATCCTACCTGTCTGGTCCCAAGCACCATGGTGGCTGTCACCCAGGCATGGCAGCACTGCTGGGAGCCACTGGGCCAGGCAGGAGGTTGAGGGGGCCATCTGCAGTACCCCTCAGAGATCTCTGGGGCTGGGATGCTAGGACAGAGAGCCATGGGGCTAGGAGAGAGGACCCAGGGTGAGCACTCAGCACCCAGTTCCTGGAGTGAGGGGCAGAGGCACCCTGGTGTCACGCTGCTCCTGGGCATATGTCTTGCTTTTCAGGAATCAATGGGAAAACACTTCGAAGTGCCCTGGGACGACACACTCCTGAGCCCAAGAGCTGCCACAGCAACATGGCTGAGCTGCAGCCAGTGTCCCTCACCCCAGCATCGATCCCCAGTGCCTCCCCCAGCTGGTCCAGATCGTCTTCCCAGAAGTCCACGACAGGCACCACTTCTGCTCACAACTCCTCAGGCTCTTCAAGGATCTCCTCTGTGTCTCTGCTCAGCCCTCAGTCACCAGGTGAGCTTGGCTGTGACTCCATGGCAGGGACACGGGCAGTGACAAACTCTCCCCTGTTTTTATGCCCTGGCAGGGCAGCTGGTCAGGTCCCTGGCACGGTGGTGGTGACCTTCCAAACTCGACAGGTTCTTGGCATCTTGACACTTTTGCTTGGCAAACTTAAGCCATCAATCCCAGAGCCCCTGCCACTCAATGTCTTAATTACCTGGCAGCAGCTCACAGGGAGGGGGAAACAGGGTGGTGAGTCACGGCTGCCCCCCCTGCCCAGCTCCTGCCAGCCCCAAGGAGGCAAGAGCACTGGGAAGGGCCGCCTGCCAGGGGCTGCCATCTGCCAGAGGCTGCTGTCGGCACGGGCAATAGCGAGCGTGAGCTGTACTAGCACCCCAGCAAGCTGCCGGGGTGGCTGCTGAGCTTCTCACTCCTTCTGGGTGGGTGCTTAACCCCGTCAGGGCATGTCCCCGTGGGCTCTGACTGCTCATCCCACCCTCACCTGCAGTGATGGGGGTATGGGGTTCTGTGCCCCAGGGACTGAGTGGCAGTGCCCAGCCCTTCTCCTGCAGTGGCACCCAACCACTCGTGCCTTTTGTGCTCCCAACCCTACTGCTGCAGTGTCACCCAGCCCCACATCCTCTCTGTGTTCCAGCTCTGCTCCTGTGGTGGGCCCCAGCCCCACACCCCCTTTGTGGCCCCAGCCCTACCCCTGTGGTGCCACCCAGCCCCATGACTAATGGTTCCTTACCCCAGAGTTCCCATGTCCCACCTGTGGATGACTCCTGGCCCAGTATCATTCCTTTGTGTGGCCTCTCTTCCTGCCCGCAGGCACAAGGACTGTGGAGAAGAGGTTACCCTTCAGCCTGCGGAAGAGCCCCAGCTCCCTGAAAGCCACCCCCCCTCCACCCCCTACCCCTCTGACCCAGGTGGTCCACCTGAAAGACATCGTCTGCTACCTGTCCCTGCTGGAGAGGGGACGAGCAGAGGACAAGCTGGAGTGTAAGTGGGACCCTGCAGTCATGCCATGTGGAGGGGGGACCAGTGGCTTGGGGCATCACCGGAGTGGGGTTTGCCCGAGGAAGGGCGCAAGGCTGGATGCTCCTGCTCACTTGGGAAAACCATTCAGCATCGCCCTCTGCTGTGTCACGCATGTCTGGCAGAGGGGCTTCACTCCCGTAGCCCGCAGTCGCAGGGTCACAGCTCGCCCAGCTGAGCTGGCACAGCATTGCTCCCACCTCGGAGCCCCAGCAGCCTGGAGCTGGGTGGCCGGGGTGCCCTGGGGTGCCCTGGGGCTGGGCTCTATCAGCGGCTTCTCTCCTCCCTCCAGTTATGTTTCGCCTCTATGATACCGATGGAAATGGCCTCCTGGACAGCTCGGTGAGCCTTCCTCAGGAGAGAAAGCAGGGGCTGCTCAAGGGGCTGGAAGCATGCAGGGTACTGTTGGGGTGCCCACTCCCAAGGTGAGGTGCTCCGAGCTGAGCAGGGATAAGGGAAGGGAGGATAAAGGCAGTAGCTGTACCGCAGGGCTAGGGAACACATGCCAGCTCTGCTGCACACAGCAGCAGTGAGAAAAAATCCACCCCAGGAATTGTAGCTCTACATCAGGTCATGGTGTTTCGGGGGAGAAAAAGTCATGGGCAGCTCCTTCTCCCTTGGGATGTTTTCTCTTTGTTCTTTGGGTATCACCCTTGAAACCTGTTGCAAATAAACTCTGGTTTGTCAGAATAATTTTCCCAGGGAAAACCCACTGCAGATTTTCTTGCAGATTTTTGGGGCAGAAGGCAGCTCCCAGCACCCTCTGAGGACTGGGATGTTGCTGCCCTTCGTGTGCAGGTGGGGACTGGGGTGGCCGTGGGCGTATGGGAGCGTAAACCTGGTACACCCCCAGTCTGGGGGCTTGGGTCTGTACCCTCTGCTCATGCCTGGAGCCATCACTAAGCATCGGGCACCGCCGTCTCTCTGTGCGCAGGAGCTGGATCGTATTATCAACCAGATGGTGCACGTGGCCGAGTACCTGGAGTGGGACTCCACTGAGCTGAAGCCCGTGAGTGCTGGGTCTGGGGGCAGCGGGAGCGGATGTGGGGACATTCAGCCGGAGCCGTGCCTGGCATCACCACATTTTCCTCCCTCCTCCAGATCTTGAAGGCGATGATGGAGGAGATAGATTACAACCATGATGGGACCGTGACACTGGAGGAATGGATCCGGGGTGGCATGACCACCATCCCCTTGCTGGTCCTTCTGGGGATGGAGACTGTGAGTGCCCCAGCAGGGACCTGCTTCAGCTGCATTTAGTCTACCTCCAGCAACAGACTACGCATTCATACAGCACCACATAGCCCCACACTGGCCCCCAACCCCTTCTGACACCCCCATCCTGCCCCACATCACCCCCAAGTCTTCCCAAGGTCAGTTCTGAGCTGCAGTCACTGCCAGCTGCCATGCCCAAGCGGGCTGGGCTCCCTCCTTGCTATTGCAGTGCACTCCAGTTTGTTTTAATCAAAAATTAAGATGAGCACCTAAAATGGTAACTCTTCTCATGGGATGAGCTTCAAAGAGCAGAGGTGCAGTGGTTGGAACCCCCCCCTTATTTCTCTGTGGTTTTTCTTCATCCTTTTGGCTTTAATTTCTTTCAGGTGCATCCCTGGTCATTGGGTAATAGTTTGCAGGGAAAAAAATCAGTGGTGGAGAGGTGGGGGGTCAGGGGACAGGCTTTCTGACAGGAAAATCCAAGAAAGCAGGGAATTTTAACTGGCTCCTGTAAAGCACTCGTGCCTGGCCCCAATTGTAGAAGGCTTGTGCTTTGGTCGCCCCATGGTGGTGATGGCCTGGCCCCAGTTGTGGAGTCACCTTCTTGTCAGCCACCAAGATCCTCCCTGTGGCTGGACTGTGAAGGGGGCCGTGGGAGCCAGAGCTGGGTGCCTGGAGCTTGACAAGCCCAGGGCCTGCATGCTTGGAGGAACTCCAGGGAGAAGGGGAGTAGGGGGAGCCCATGATCCTGCTGGGAGCAAACTCCCACAGACAGAGTGAGGAGCCTTAGGGGATGAAAAGCTGGTAAAAATGGTGGACTGAGGGGAGTGATCCCTCACCCTCTGCTCTCCTGCCCTGCAGAATGTGAAGGATGATGGGCAGCATGCCTGGAGGCTGAAGCACTTCAAGAAACCCGCCTACTGCAACTTCTGCCGCACCATGCTGCTGGGCGTTCGCAAGCAGGGCCTCTGCTGCTCCTGTGAGTCTGGGATCCTTGCCACGGGGTGGCACCCCCAGGCTGGCAGCTCCCACCCCTTCTAGGGCCCTAGGAACGGAGGGCTGGTCCTTGTTAGTGCGAGGAGGGGACAGCTCACATTGTGGGGAGTGATGCTCACCACTTGCTTCATGGCACTTGGGCATGTGGTGTAGTGGTGGCTTTGTTGGTGTTGGGGCAACAGTTGGACTCAACAGTCTCAAAAGGCTTTTCCAACCTAAATGATTCTGTGGCTCTGTGGTTCTTCTCTCTCACCAGTCTGCAAGTATACGGTCCATGAGAGGTGTGTGTCGAAAGAGATTGCCTCCTGCATCAGCACCTACGTTAAATCCAAGAGAAACACGAGTGTGAGTAGACAGCCAGCACATTTCTCAGTTAGTGGGTTTCCTGGCCCCTGGGTCTCCTGCTCTGATCTCCCATGGCTTTTTCCCCTGGGATTTTCCACTCTCATCCTGGGCAGCAGCTCACAGGCATTTCCAGCATCCAAAGCCTTGCAGGATGCACTCTGTCCCCAGCCCCTGGGCACTCACAGGACCTCTGCCCGAAGTTTGCCATGGTTCCAGGATGGGGAACAAGTGTCCCCACTGTAATGCATGGAACAGCAGAGAGGGAAGTCAGCCATGCAAGGGGCTCATTGGATCTGTCAGCATCTCTGCAGGACAAGCCTCTGAAGTTGTGGTGGCTGCCCTTAGCAGGAGAGGGATGCCCACTGATCAGTCGTGTGCCCACTGTGTCCCCCTGCACCTTGCAGGTGATGCAGCACACCTGGATCGAGGGCAATTCCCCTGTCAAGTGTGACAGATGTCACAAGAGCATCAAGTGCTACCAGGGCATCACCGGCCTGCACTGCGTCTGGTGCCAAGTCACCGTGAGTACACAGGGCCCGGGGCACACCTGCAGTGGCCCCTGCATAGCCAGCCCTGGGGAGAAGAGGCTCACCAGCACAAGATGGCAGGAGTCCTCTGCTTAACATCCCTTTCTCCTGCTGCTTCAGCTCCACAACAAATGTGCCTCCCATGTGAAGCCAGAGTGTGACGGGGGCCCGCTGCGGGACCATATCTTGCTGCCATCCTACATCTGCCCTGTTGTCCTGGTAAGTGCCCCTCTCATCCTGGTAAGTGACCTTCTCATAGTGGTAAGTGGCTCCCTTGTCCTGATGAGTGCCCCCCTCCTTGCTGCCGGTGATAGGACCCGGTCAGGGCATCACCGAGGCTGACCTGCCTCCCTTGGCTGCTGGCGCTGCCTTCTCGGGCAGCGTGGGCATCCATCCATACCTCTGTTCCAAAGGACAGGCAATCCCACTGCCGACGATCAGAGAGTGACTCCCCTGCCAGCACCAGCCCCGAGGACACTCAGGGCTTCAAGTTCAACTCCACCACAGTGGATGGGCAAGGACTGCAGGTAGATTCCTGCACTGGGCTGTAGGTGAGCTCTGCCACTGAGCCCAACAGCAGGCAAGAAATCACAGGTGCATCTTTCTGCCCTCCAGATCAGTCCCCGGCCCGGGACACACCCACTCTTGGTGCTTGTAAACCCCAAGAGCGGAGGAAGGCAAGGAGAGCGGTAGGTGGGGTCCTGCCCAGGGACAGCATCCCACCAGGGCTGGGGGCTGCTGGTCCCTTGGGCATCACTCCTGGTGTGGGACCCAGTTCTGCAGCATTCCTCACACCTTTCTCTTCCCAGAGTCCTTCGGAAGTTTCACTACCTGCTCAACCCACGCCAAGTGTACAACCTGGACCGCGGCGGGCCCGCACCAGGGTATGGAGTCGCTGCAGGTGATCCTCTGCCCTCTCCTGCCAGCTCCTGGTCCCCCACATCACACCTTGTCTCTCCCGGCTCTCTCCAGGTTGAACTTCTTTCGGGACACTCCAGATTTCCGTGTGCTGGCCTGCGGAGGGGACGGCACGGTGGGTTGGATCCTGGACTGCATAGGTGAGCAGGGGACGGCTGAGCTCCCACAGAGCACCATCTGCCTGTGTCCTGGGTGATCTGCCACAGACTCACAGGATTGCCCCTGTGAAGGTGGGGGGAGGTTCCTGCCAGCAGCATCATCGCAGGCTGCCAGCTGAGGAGCGACATGGAGAGGAGCAGAAAATGTGCCTTGGCAGCCCCAAACTTCTCTTCCCCCTTGAACTGCAGATAAAGCAAACCTGGTGAAGCACCCGCCGGTGGCCGTCCTGCCCCTGGGAACAGGCAATGACCTGGCACGGTGCCTGCGCTGGGGAGGAGGTGAGGCCAGATGAGTGCTGACCAGGGTCCTCGGGGCCCTCCAGTGTAGCTGGGTGGGTGCCATCCCAGGGGAGGGAGGATTCCTGGGCTTCTGGGATGCGGTTAGAGCTTCATCTCAGCCTGGTGCCTCTAGCCCCTTCCAAAAAAAGCAGCCACTGCTTTCTCACCGCATCCCCTGCAGCCAGGTCCTGCCCAACCTTTTCCATCTGGAGAGCCCCACCATTAGCCAAAATCTGCCACCGCTGCGAGGACATGACATAGCAGCAGCTCAGGGCTCCCACAGGTGCTTGGCATCCAACTATGACATGGCTGTGGTCTCCTTCATCCTCCTTCATCCTCCTCTTTCCCTTCCAGGCTATGAAGGAGGCAACCTGATGAAGGTGCTGAAAGACATCGAGCACAGCACGGAGGTGATGCTGGACCGCTGGCAGATAGATGTCGTTCCCAGTGACAGGGAGGCCAATGGAGATCCCGTCCCATCCACTATTATCAACAACTACTTCTCCATTGGGGTGGTGAGTTCCCCAAGGCAGGGATGCGTCTTTCCCTCTCTGTTTCTCCTTGCTCACATTCCCAACGTCCCTCCATCTCCTGGCCTTGTTTTTCTGCTGTTATTGTCATTTGTAATGGCAGCACTTAGATACACAAGCAGGCATTGGATTTCTCTTTTCCTGGTGGGAATGTTGCAAGAGCGAGTGTGAAAGGAACTTGAACAGGATTCAGGGAAGTTTGGAGTCCCAGGTCCTGGGACACTCCACCTGCCAAGACAGCACCCATCAGGAAACACCTGCTAAGGTGCTCAGACTCATGTTCCCCCACGCTTTCCTGACCCAGGGGAGAATTGCAACCCCATGCCATGGGGGTTTCCCCCAGCGCTGGGGGTCAGTCCTGTGAGCAGGAGGGATTTGGGGAAAGCCCTTCTCTTCCTGGGGGCTTGCAGCATTTTTGTCCTGGGCCAGGGGTGCCACCATGGTGTGGGTACCCACCTGCAGCTCTGTGGGATGCTTCCGAGTTCACATCAGCTCTTGCAAATGCCAAAGGGTGTCACTGCAGGTGGCATTTGGTGACAGCTTCTGACTTGGGCTTAAACACCCCTGCCCTGCATAAGGAGAGGTTGTGATGAGCTTCAGGAGAGCTGCCATCCTGCTAGGGGAACTGTCAGGGTACAAGGTCCCAGGGTGTCCTCAGAGCCCCACTGCTCCGCTGGTAGCCCTCCCTCTCCTCCTCAGCATCCCTTCCTGGGATGAGGGAAGGAGGCCAAATGCACTAATTACGTCTCACTTAACAAGCTTTGGGAGGAGCCTGGCTGAGGGTCCCTCCATTGCCTTGGCGTGGCCCCCACAACGTGTCCTTGTTCCACGGGGGCCTGATGATCATGAAGAGCTGAGCGCCCATATCCTGGCATATGCCAGTGGAGTACTGTGGGGGTTCTGTTTCTCTGCTGTGCCACTGATGTCTCTGTGCTCCTGCTCCCTGCAGGATGCCTCTATCGCCCACCGCTTCCACATCATGCGAGAAAAGCACCCTGAGAAATTCAACAGCAGGTAACAGCTTCCCAGGGCCCCCCCACAAAAGCTGGGTGTGGGGGGACACCCTCGTGCTGCCATGCATCATGCCAAGGGGACTTTGTGTTTGGCCAACCTTAGGGGGCAGGCAGGGCATGTACCGGCCATGGTGGGGGTTTGGGGTGTTTCTTCAAGCCCTGTGCGGTGTGTCAGGCTGCTGGAACTTGGCCATGCACCCAGTTACGTTCATTCATGCTTTATAATTAGCCTGGAATTCCAGGACAGGCAGGAGCAGGCCAGGCAATGAGGGCAGGGCAGACAGCAGGTTGCAGCTTGCTCCTGCTGTGCTTGGGGCATGTGGAAATGGGGGGATGGCAGCAGGAGCTGTGGCTTGTGACCCCCATCCCCAGGTTTGGAAATACCTGCTAGAAAAATCCTGAATGGACCAAAGTGTCTGGCTCTGCCCTGAATTTCAGTTCCCCTTGGCTTCCAGCTCCTCACAGCTTACAGCCCCCCGTCAAAGCCCAGCGCAGCAACTGATGCAGGGGATGAGCCATGGTCAGGGGCTGCCCGGCCTGGTGCCAGGAGGGTTCTGATGTGTGAGACATCCCCTCCATGGGGCACCCCATCCCCAGCAGCCCTGTCAAGTTCCACCATCCCGTCCCACGCCAAGAGAGCACCCAGCACTCCCATCTTCCCCCTCCACAGGCTGTCCAAACCAGGTGTGCCTGAGCCACACCCTGTCCCATCACACAACTCCCTAGGGTCGTGATGCTAGCCGTCCTTCCCCACAATGGCTCGTGTCCCCATCCGTGGTTCCTGTCCTCATCCATGACTCATGTCCCCAGCACAACAGCTCCAGACAATCTTTGGCAGCCCATCCTGCTGCTAACTGACGTCTCTGTGCCCCAGGATGAAGAACAAGCTGTGGTACTTTGAATTCGGAACTTCGGAGACCTTTGCAGCCACCTGCAAGAAGCTCCATGACTACGTTGAGGTGGAGGTGGGTTTCCTGGGGCCGTCCCTGGCTCCAGCCACAGCACAAAGGCTTTTTGGGAGCTGTTGCACAGGGGTCTCTCAGGCAGGGCTTTCGACTGTTTGGGGAGAGGGTGCCATCATGGTTTTGACCTCTCATGGTGGCAGGAGGACACAGTGGTTGGCAGGACCCCCTATTCCACCACGTGGCACTTGCTGCAAAGCCAGCCAGCTGCGGGCTGAAGAATAAGCCTGTATTCCCCACTCCCAGCTGTATTTGAGAGCGTGCCTGGAATACTCTCTCTATAAACTCCGTGCTGCTCCCAGCCCTTGTTGGATGACATGGAAACAGCCTTTAATTAGAGCCAGGAGGAGGGCCCATGGTTGCTAAGAGTGCTGTCACTTCTCCGGTGGCGCTGGGGGGTTTGGGCTGTAAACTTCCGTCTCTCCGTATCTCTGGATAAACCACCCTTTTATAACTTAGGCTGGAGGGTGAGGGGAGAAAATCAGTGCTTGCTGCAAGAAACTGGTGGGAATCAGAGCAGGTGGTGTGCTCAGGGGTGCTGGCAGTGGGCAGAGAGTGCGCAGAGCCCAGAGAACTGGCTCTGCAGACATGCAGCCATAGGCAGAGTGATTTTGATGCCTGTTTCTAGATGGGGAGTTTCATCCCTTCCCAAAGCCCGAGATGGGTAGCTGCACCCGTGAAAGCTGATGGGAAGGAGCAGGAGCAGCATCAAACCCATCTTACCCCTTCCCCATCCATGCAGCAGTGTTCCAGGGTGGATAAAGTCCATGTCTGTGGGGTTTGATGCTGCTGGAGATGGGAACGAGGTGCCCCCTGTTCCTTGTCAGGTTCTCCCCACCAAGAATCCCCACCAGCTGAGCCTACTGGCAGGAAAGTGTTAATCCCGCAGTATATGAAGTTGAAAGCAGCAGCCTGTCCTCCCTCGGCTCCCAGGCAACTGTCAGCCTTGCAGAGAAATGGCAGTTTTGTTTTGGAAATTGGCACTCATTCTCTCTACGACTCCTGGAAATGAATTTGCTTTTTCCCCCAGCTGCAAATTTCTCCTTCCAGCCTCACTGCCAGCACGCCATCAGCTGCCCCTGCTCAAAGGGCCCATTGTAGCTCGCTGGCACGAGAGCCAGGGAGGACTGCACAGGGAGAATTGCTGCTGCCCATGGGTGTGTGGGCAGGCGTGGGCAGCTGTGGGCAGGAACAGGCTCCTGCAGCATCCCATCATCCCGTACCCTGGGCAGCCAACTCACTCCCATCCCACCGTGGCTGGGTTGGTACCCTGCTGCAGGGAAAGGTGCCTGTGGTTGGAGGTGATGCTCAGGGTGTGTTGTCCATCCCACAGGGAATTGGAGCCCTCTTGCTTGGTATCCACCGCTCAGAGCGTTGAGGTCTTTTCTCTTCCTACAATCGCAATATCATTAAGATGTCTTGAGAATGAATTGATTTACATCCTTTCCAAGAGATAGTTCTTCCTTAGAGAAATAGTTCTTCCTTCCCAAACCAGAAGATTTCTGCATTTTGCTTTCAATGTGAGGCTAAAAATAAAATCCTGCAGCATCAGGGCCAGCAGAACGGGTCTGACACACTGAGGTGTTTGCTCGTGTGAGCACCCAGCTCTGCATACACAGGGCTGGTGTCCTCAGCGCTGGGCAAGGGGGTGATAAAAATAAGCTACAAACTTTTGCTAGAGGAAAACAACTGGAGTCAGAGCAGCAGCAGGGGCTTATCAGCCCATTTCATTCCTCCTGGTGCAGCAAGTGAGAGCAGAGATGCCTTTGCAACACCAAGTTGCAAGGAAAAAGCTGTGCTGGAATTTGCTGAAGCACAGAGTGGCAGGTAGAGAGCAGATGCCTCAAGGAAAATAGGAATGCTCTAGAGAAATTCTAGTTGGATGGGAAAGTGGCTGCTTCCACCGGAGGTATCTAGGAAGGGAATCCATGTCTGGGTAATGTGAGAAGACCTGAAGTTAAGAAATGCATTTCCACAGCTGCTGCTTTCAATCCTGTAGGAAAGCTGCAGGCAATGGATTTTTTACCTTTTAAAGGGAATTTTCAGCTAGAGCAGTCCTGCTGTACAACAGCAAAGCCTGGGATGCCAGTTCTGTGTGCTGTCTTGTGGATTTCACTCTAAAACCTGACATTTTTCACTCTGACATCTTTCCCATAATTTCCTTCCAGCCTCATTTCTAGTTTCCAGGTGTCTCTTGAAGACAAACTGGTTTGAGCTATTTTTAGTAGGGAGCCAAACTTTCCAGTCCTTTGGAGTCAGTTTGAACAAGGGAAAATGGGGAAGCATGTGCTGGAGCTCCTTGGATGGAAGGCACTTCAGGGGCAAGGTGATGTTGCCTCCTATTTTGGGTCGCATCATTGAGCCCAGCCAAGGTTTTATGTGGTCTCCCAGGAATTTGCTTTTTGAAACTGACATTTTGGACATGTAAAATTCCTATGGAAATAGTGGGAAGAACAGCACAAGGAGGGTGAGATGGTGGTTGTCAGCTCTCAGAAAGCAAAGTGGGGAGTATTTGTTTGCATCCCCAACCCCTGCCACCCTGGGGCTGTCTGTGACCTCCTGGGGACTATCCTGTGTCATACTGTGCTCAGGGTCCCGTGCTCCTGTGGGGGTGGGAGGAGGCCGGGGTCCCCGGTGGTGGGCACCAGCCCCCCCCAGCCCCACGTTCTGACACTGCCCACATACCTGGCAGTGTGACGGGACCCTGCTAGACCTGAGCAACACATCCCTGGAGGGCATCGCCGTCCTCAACATCCCCAGCATGTACGGTGGCTCCAACCTCTGGGGCGAGACCAAGAGGCAGCGTGGTTACAACCGGCTGGGCAAGAAGGCGCCGGAGAAGCCGCCCGGCATGGTGGTCACCGATGCCAAGGAGCTGAAGTTCTGCGTGCAGGGTGAGCAGGGGGTGATAGGGGTGCACGAGGTTAGCACAGGGGCACTTGGGCACCCACCATCTCTGAAACAATAGCACTGGAGGGGTTGTTATTAACTCACTGTCTTTTGGGGTGATAGGGTGACCCCACAACCTGGCAAAGGAGGAGCTGGAATAGAGCTGCAGAGCTGGCATCAAGGCCTTTTGTAAGCATCTCTTCCCAGGCTCTGCCACAGCACTGCCAGCCTGGATGTGGGTTTTGAGAGCAGCACAGTACCCACACTGTGCCCCGGCCAGCACCCCTGTACCCACTGCTGCAGCCACTGGAGCCATGCCCATGGGCAAGGGCAGCCTGAAGTGCTGGCAGTGTTCCCCAGTGGGTAACAGTGGGGTAGAAAGCAGCCAGCAAAATAGGCAGAGTGGGTCGATTTTCTACCCACCACCTCCCACAGCCTGGGGCTGGGGACAGAACCAGCCCCCTTGAGATGACACTGCAGGGATGGCAGTGTCACATCCCTGGCCATCGTTGGCCTGGGTGAGCCAGTGGGAAGAGGCAGCAGGGAGCAGGACAGTGCAAAAGCCAGTCCCGAAGGCATTGGAAGGGACAGCAGGGTCGGTACCCTGGGGACATCCCCACTTGTGGGTGGGTAGAATGGTATCAGAGGCTCAGAGGGCTTCTCAGAGGCAGAGTGGCAGGAGTGTGTGAAAGGGAACCCTGAATGATCAAGTTGGGCTAGAGTTGGGTGCCCTTGCTGGTGGCCCAGAAGAGGAGGATGAGCCAGGGAAAGGAGCAATACCCTGGGATTTGAGCAGATTTCTCACACTGAGGATTCTGCCAGGCATGCTGTCTCCTCTGAGGCTGCAGCACCCCAGGGCACCCAGGGAAGGGGTGTCACCATTTCATACAATGCAAACAAGCAGTCGAAGGGCTGGGGATCTGGGCTGGCGCCCTGCAGCCATACAGGCCCAGGTGCTATTGTAGACCTGGAGTAGTTTTGCTCCAGAGATTTTGGATAGCAGCATTGCCCAGCACTGCAAACATGCAGATTGGTGGTCTTGGGGCATGAAGAGCATCAGGACACATCCCCACAGTGCCACCAGCCCTGGTGCACTTCAGGACAGCCCGCAGCCCTGGTGTGCTGCCCCTGACGTTTCTCATGGTGGCAGAAGGCAGGGGATCCCTGGGGAAGGGGGGACCAACTCAGACCCCTCTCTCTTGCAGACCTCAGCGACCACCTCCTGGAGGTGGTGGGGCTGGAAGGTGCGATGGAGATGGGTCAGATCTACACGGGGCTGAAAAGCGCGGGGAAGAGGCTGGCACAGTGTTCCTCTGTCACTATCAGGTATTTGTCCCTGTCACAGCTGAGCACCCACCAACAGTGAAACCGGATGCCTTTGTCACCCCCTGTTCCTTCTCTTTGTGCTTTGCAGAACATCCAAGCTGCTGCCCATGCAGGTGGATGGGGAGCCCTGGATGCAGCCATCCTGCACCG
Organism: Grallaria varia; assembly: GCA_013396735.1. Classification (NCBI taxonomy): domain Eukaryota; kingdom Metazoa; phylum Chordata; class Aves; order Passeriformes; family Formicariidae; genus Grallaria; species Grallaria varia. Next base: position 49,593 of record VWZG01003869.1, read on the forward strand.
TGAGTCCCTGGGGAGGGGTGAGGAAGCCAGCGTGGACAAGGGCTAGCAGGAGGTTGGGATGGGGCTGCAGGGGCTAGCAGGATGGCAGGATGGGGCAAGAGGGGCTGGCAGGACAGGAGGATTAGACAGCCTTGGTTTCTGGTAGCAAAGCCTCTGGATTAGAAGTGAGCCTCCTGTGCTTGCTGGTGGGTGACTGCAGAGCCCAACTAGCTGTGACTGTGCCCCTGAAGGCTCTGGACTCATGACAAGACATTGTGGGAGCTGTGGGGACAGGGACACGCTCTTCCCTTACTGGGTGGGTGGGCACAGTGGCGTCCCTTCCTGGGGGAGCTGCAGTGATATCCCCCACCATTCGGCAGGCAGTTTGCCAAGGGGAGAGATCCTCTTCCCATTCCCACACTGCCTGGACGTGATTCCGGAGCTCTTTGCCCCAGTGCTGGGTGCGGAGCTGCTCCCAGCTGGCTGGGGTCACTCCCCAGGGTCCTGGGGCTGGAGGGTGCCCTGTAGGGCTCAGAGACCAGGACCCCCTTACTGAGATGAGCTTTTTCACTTCTTTTTAGGTCAAAATTACACATAAAAGCCAGGTGCCAATGCTGCTGGGGCCCCCCCAGAAGAGCAGCTTCTTTTTCCTGAAGAGGAGAAGCCGAACTCGGGATTAAACAGGATCCAAGAGCCACAGCCTGGAGGCACCCAGCGTCCCAGCCACTGCCTGCTGCGGGGGATCCCCAAATCCCTATTCTGTGGCTGGGACAGAAACTCCTCCACCAAGCCCAGCAGGGGCTTTATCCTGTGAAGATCTTGGAGGCTTCTTCCCAACCACCATAAGCATCTTCTCCAGCTGGGATGGAAGCAGTGGGCAAAGGCAGGCTGGCATGCAGGGAACACATTTGCTGGAGCAGCACTAGGACTGGGATTTTTTTTCCCCTTTATTTAAATACTCCCCATCTGAGCTGTGAGTGAACTTGCTCCTGAGGCAATGCTGAGCTCCACTTATTTATTTTTCACCCTCCTGAAGGCCATTGGATGTCTTGCTGCACTGGCTGGCTGTCCTCCAACCCTTGCAATAGGAGGAATTATTTATTTCCTTAACCTAGAGGAGGTGTCTCAGCGACTCACCTCTCTGCTGTGGGGTTTAAGAGAGATGCAAAGAGCCATTGCTGCCAGCCCTGCAAGCCACAAGCTGTGGGACAGGCTGGGGTCTGACCGTGCACAGGGACAACAGTGGGGTGGATGGGAGGAGACTGTTTTGATGGGGAAATGGCAAAAAAAAAGGAATTTTATGGGGAGCTGCCAATCTTGGGAGGCTCCTGTGCCCCAGCTCTGGGCTTTACGTTCATATTTATGTATTTATTTAGCAAACTTTGGGGGAACTTCGGGGGTCATCTTTTTATGAGCCCAGGTTGGATACAGATGCCACCTCCCTTCTCTGCTGGCTGTCGTCCATGGCACCTCCTTCCAAATAAATTTTCTTCTCTCCTAAAACCTGTCAGCCCACAACAGGGGCCGGGGACCCCAGGGACAGACATCCAGAAGCTCATCTCACTTGGAAGTGTCCCTGCTACCCTTTGACACACCTGCCCATGTGCTTCACCAGCCTGGTGCTTTCCCAATGCGACTGATGCTGCCTCTGATGCTCTTGGATGGCTGCAGAGAGTGGGGGAGAGCAGTTGCACCTCAGTTTCTGTATGGGCAGGTCTCCCTGCAACCCGCTCCAAATCCAAGGAGTCTTGCAGATGCTGCTGCCTGCACAGCTGCCAGAGCCCAGCTGGGGTGCACGAGCAGGTCTCACCCATGGATGGACAGGTCAGGCAATGCAGCTTCTCCCCTGGATGCACAGGGATCAGAAAATGGATGAATGCATGGAGGCTGTGCTGGTCTGGATGCGCTCCCAGGGGATAGGAGTTGGCAGAACTGGCCCATAGAGAGGGCTGCTGGGTGCTTCTGCAGGCACCCACTGCCTCCAGCGGTGGTCTTGCACGTGGGACACGCCCAGATCCCGAATCACCCCTGCTCCCAGGCAGCTCCCTTGGGTCTGGTGGAGCCTCCTGCGCTGCTGTGAGCAAGCTGGGAGCGGTGTGTGCCCCACTGATGTCGCCTCCGGCAGGAAAATCATTGCTTGCCCCCGCTATGCCCCTGCCAGAAGGCTGGGACAAGCCACCCTGTCCTCCCCAGTGTCCTAGTGCCCATCCTGTCCCTCCTGATGCTGCAGGTCCCCTTTCAATAGCACTCCTCTGGCAGTGCAGAGTGCTGCTGTTACTATGTTTTGGAGTGAACTGTGAGCTGAAAGGGAGCTGTTCATGACCTGCGTACACAGGCACACTTCACCAGCAGTGCATAAATCCACCCTCCTCCTCGTCACCCCAGGCGGTTGTTAATGAGTAGCCAGGTGAAAGCAGCTGGAGTGAGGCCAAACAAAACCCAGGTCCCATAAACCAGCTGCCTCCATTTCCCCAGCCCATTCCTGAGGGCAGCAGTGCCTCACAGCCCCACACTTGTGGAGGGTGAAAAAACCATTTCTGCCATCTCCAGAGCTTTGCCAGTAAGAGAGTGGCAGGTTATTCTGTGGGATGGCAGCACACAAGGTCAATAGGTTTGATTTAATTTCCCACCCAGCCTCTACCTGGGGTTTTATCCAGTGCCTGCATGGAATCAGCAGTGCTCCTTGCCCCTGGTCACGGTTTTCTGGGCTCTGGGCAAAGATCATCACTGGGGTCTCTGCTGTGGTTTGCTGTCAGTGGTGGTGGGGCCAGGGGAAGCAAGCAGGCACTGTGCCCATGCCCACAGCCGTGGGCTGGCAGGGCTGGGGGCAGGGAGTGCTCCTCTCAGCTTAAATCCAGGGAGGAGCACTTAGCCAGGTGTCCTGCAGGGCATGAGTGGGACAATGATTCGCCAGCACTGGTCTGCCAACAGTGCTGAGCTCCAATAGAGACATTACCTCTGTCGGTCGGGGAGATGGTTCTTGCCACCTGCCCCAGAGTACATGGCTCCAATCTGCTCCTGCCCTGCCAAAGGCATAGTTCAACAGGCATGGCAGCTCCTGACCTCCTTAGTCTGACGGTGCAAAAGTCCCCAGCCCCGGAGGGTTCGTTCAGCCCAGCTGTCCCAGGCTCCAGGGAAGAATAAGCCATGCAGCTGGGGGTCGCTCGAGGCTCTGAACCCACCTATTCCTCTCAGCGTCTCCCAGTTTGTCCCAGTTCCCAAGGGCATGGGATGGAATGAACCCCCAAGCAACTGCCCCGGACACTGGTGCTGGTGGTGCGCTGGGGGATCCCTGAGAGCTGGGGAACTCCATTCCCACAGGAGCCCAGGCCCCTCCTTCCGCTCTGTGTGTAGCTGTGGTTGCCTGCATGGAATGGCGTCCGTAGCGTAGCGTGTGTTACTGTATGCACCTGGACTGCTGTGGGCTTGCCTCTAATAAAGATGGTGATGAACATCTCGGCGGGTCCTGGGGTAAATGGGGGTGATTCCTGGTCAGGTGTGGGGTCCCCACCTTCTGAGACTAAAACAAGCTGTGCCCAATCCAGGGTGCCGGGGATGAAGGGGTGTTGGCAGTGGCAGCACGATGGAGTGGTGCTCAGTGGGAGCTGCATCCGGCTAAATTTGGAGCCTGTAAATTTTTTTTTTTTTTTTTCCCCTCAATGGGCTCTAAATTTAGCAGGCATTGGTCTCCAGCCCCCCTCCCAGCCTTGGCTCTCCAGGGGCTTTGGCTCTTTCCGAGGCAATCCTATGACCCCTCACCTGCCTGTCCCACAGCTGCACTTGGCCCTATCACCTCTCCCTGTCCCAGGGGTACTGAGCAGCCCTCGGACAGTGCATGGGTCGCACATTGTGACCCAGCTCATCCCAGCAGCCCACTGTGCTCCCCAGACCGGGTTTTGCCACCCACCTGCTCATGTGTCATCTGCTAATTTTACCTGCAGTGATTTAATCCTGGTTGCCTTTGTGCAGAGGGGAAACGAGAGCACCAGTGACTGCAGAGCCCCTCGGGAGCTGGGTGTCCTTGCTGCCCTCTGTGCACTTCCTGCCCCCAGCACGCAGGCACCCGGCAGGTGGTGTTCCCTGGCAGCCCCCTGCCAGTCCCCCCAGGACACCGTGGCAGATACCTGCCAAGACCAGCATTTTCCTGGGCAGTGGAGGTGGCCCTGAAGGGCTCTGGAAGCTCATCAGTAACCCAACATCAACAGAGGAACTCCCAGCAGCAGCCCAGAGATATGCTGTGCAGCTCTCCTAGGACGCCGCCAAGTCCATGACCTGAGACTGAGGATTTCAAACTGGCCAGGACAACACTGCAGTGACAGGCTTCCTAACCCTGGGCAACTTCCCAGGATCTGAGCAGAAATCTCTCCTTCCCAAGATGAGAAGGGCAGTTTGTAACTGAGCACTCTCCCTTGTTTTTGCCTTCTCCAGCAGTAACTTCCCAGTCCACAACAATGAGGCCTCCACACAGTCCATTTATCCTGTGCTAACTGCCGCATCCTTCCTGAGCAGGTCCCTGTGGTGGGTCTCCCCACCTTCAGTTGCAGGTGGGGAGACTGATGCACTTAGCATGGAAATGATGCAGTAGGGCAGGCCCCCAGCAGCACCACTCTGTCCTAAACTCATTCCCAAGCCTCTGGGACATTTGCAGTCCTGCAAGGGCACATGTCCACGAATCTGTTTGGAAGGATTTGCAGCTGGGGCAGTCCCAAAGCCCCTGCAGGTGGGGACTACTTTTCTCATGTCCTCTTCTCAAAGGCAACCCTGGCTCCAGGGTGCTGGTGGGGGGGAAAGGCTGCTCAAGAAGGCACTCAGGCATGGGTTAACCGCGGGCTTGCAGGGGGACCCGTGTGATGCCTCCTTGCTGGTGTGAAACCAGCTCTCAAGACAGAGGAGGGGACCTCACGGCCTGTACAGCAGGTCCCCACGGCCTGTGAGGCCCAGGGTCCATCCCATCTACACGGCGTGCAGGTTCTTGGGCACGGTGTGCACAGACCAGGTCCCCCCGCCACGCCGGATCCGACCCCGAAGGGCCGCCCGTCAGCCCCGCAGCCCCACTCCTGCAGGGGAATGCGGCCCCTTTAAACGCTGCCCCAGCCCCAGCCCCACCCGCCAGCCTTTCCACCGTCTATTTTTTTATGAATGAAAAACGCTCGGGGCGGAGCCAGGCAAATCGCGCCGCGCCTAATGGTGGCCGCGGCCCCCGCCCACTCAGCCGGGCGGGCGCGGAGCGGCGCCTTAGCCAATGGGAAGGCGCGGGCGGCCGAGAGGCGGCGCACCATTGGCCGGCGCCGAGGGTAAACAAGCGGCGCGGGG
>VWZG01003869.1:54941-120754 GCA_013396735.1 Grallaria varia
TGGGGCGCGCGGGGCGGCGTGGGAACGGCCCCGGCTGCGGCGCGGCCCTGCGGCTCCGAGCACGGGGAGGGGCGGCGGAGGAGGAAAGGGGGACGGGCGAGCGAGCGAGATGCAGTGGGGGGGCGAAGCGTGAGGCCCGCCCGCTCCTCCCGCTCCCCCCGCTGCCTCCTCCCGCTCCTACGGCGCGTGATGTCACGGTCGTTTCTATAGAAATTAGGTGACATCACGAGCCGGGGGGTTGCGACCCGCCACGGCAGGAGCGGGCCGGCTCCCCGGGGAGGCCCCGCACCGAGCCAGCCCCGGGGCCAGGATCTGCTCCTTGATCCCCTCCCCGTCTCCTTCACCCGCCAGCCGCGCACCTGCTGGAGCCCAGGCGGGACCCCTCTGACCGGGCAGGCGTCGATGCTGAGCGGGCCGGGGGCACTGCCCGCCTCCCCCGCACCATGGACGGCTTCTACGACCAGCAGGTTCCCTTCATGGGTCCCGGGGTAAGTTTGCCCTCCCTGGTCCCTGTTGACACCTCCCTTCTCGACCTTGGAGGCACCCTGCTATCTTTGGGGTCACCCTCCAGCCTTGGGGGCTGCCACTCTCACGGGCAGCTGTTGCCCTGGTCGTTGCAGAAGTCCTGTGCAGAGGAGGGCCGAGGCCGCCTGGGGTCCGACAGGAAAAGGAAATTTTTGGAGACCGACCTAGCCCACGACTCGGAAGGTAGGCAGGGCTGGCCCGTGTGGCCATGGACTCTCTTCGGCCCAGCGAGACAGTTGCCTCGCGTTCACTGGTTTAGAAATAATCCTGCAAATAATGGCAGTTTTATTTATTCTTCTGTGGAGCACATAAGTCTTTCACTCTGTTCCAGAGCTCTTCCAGGATCTCAGCCAGCTCCAAGAGGCCTGGCTAGCTGAAGGCAAGTCTTCACCTCCCCCTTTTGCCATGTAAAATCTCTTTATGAAAATTTTATTTTGAGAACTTCAAACACCATAAACACACCTTTTTGTTTGTTTTTTTTAGCTCAGGTCCCCGATGATGAACAATTTGTCCCAGATTTCCAGTCAGACAACTGTAAGTGATTTGGGTTTTTGTTCTCCAGGGGGTGGATGTTTGGGTGCCTGTGCAAAACTTGGGGTTTGGAGTTGCTTCCTTGGGAAAGCAGTTGTTGCTGGGGCTGAAATGTGGAATCATAGGCTTTTGGGAGAAAGCACGTGCAGTTTGGGTTCATCGAGATGAAACTTGCAATGTCCTGTCTTTTGTCAATGGGGAAAATCCTGGCTGAAAGCACGGTAATCTCTAATTGATCTCTGGGCTCCTCTGAGACATGCTGCATGTTCATAGTAAGGTGGATTTGCTTCTAAATGCTCCTTTTCCTCTTCAAGTAGAAGCGCGAGCTCGCTCTGGACTCCTTGGTTAGCCACAATCTCTGCAGTTTCTGGAGCTTTTTACAGTCCTGGCCCAGCACTGTTGGCAAGAGTGGGCCTGAGCAGTGAAACTTGAGCCGCTTTGAGCAGCATTAATCACTGGCAAGCGAGCGTGTTTAAAAGGAGGCCAGTGAAAATGCAGTCCCTCGTGAATTGCATAAGAGCGAGAGTTGGTTCTGAGCCGTGGCGCGCTGCTGGAGTGGGCTGGCGGCGAGGGCAGGGGCCGGGGCCGGGTAATGGCGCGTGGGGCTCGCGCAGCCCCGGGTGCTGCTCTCTGCACCTCAGAGGGTCGGTTGCAGGGGAAGGGGAGGGGGGAATCAGGATGTTTGGAGTCATTGCCTGGCAAACACAAGTAGTAGCTTGGTGTTGGTGGCTGGGTTTTGCTGCTGAGCCAGACAGCTATGGAACTTAAAGGAAATCAAATTTAGCCTGCAGTCGAACAGATTTTTCATTCCAGCTTTGTCACAGCATGCAGCAGGGTATCTCCTCCGACAGCAAATGCATGTTAATTATTGCTTTTTGATTACTTCGGAGTGGGAAGCTTGCCATTAAGCTGTTCCAGACAGCCCAAGTTTCAGATGTGCTTTTTTCCCTGTCTCCCCTGAGATAAAAGGCGAGCCTGGAGTCAGAAATACAACGGGCCGTTGACATCCCCAGCACAGCCCGGCAGCTCTTGCTCGGAGCGGTAGAAACTGCAGTGTGCGTGGGAGGGTGGCTCTTGGAGCTGAGGCTGTTTCCAGTGCCTTTTGGCAGTCTCTTGTTTCCTTGTAACCTGAAGAGCTCAGGGAGGAGAGACAAACTTTTCTGGGTAATGCAGGGAAAAGAGGGGAAAAAGAAAAAGGCATTTGGTCAGGGCTCTTAAAATGTTTTGACCTGCTCAGCCTGCAGACCTGGTGTTGAAACGACTTCATCACTTGAAAAGAGATCTCCCTGCGTGACTGCCCACTACAATAACTTTCCTTAACTTTTCTAGGGAGAGAAAGCAAAGGTTTCCTTCGGTGCTGCTGTATTGGCTTTGAGGTGGCTCAGGCTCAGGTGGAGGGGAATGGGGAGCTTGGCTCTTCCATCCCTGCACTGAAGAGTTTTAAAGACGGGAGAAACTCCAGTTTACAGCTTTCTGACCCTATTTTCTCATTTCACTCTGGTTTTGAAGCCTGTGCCATGTAGAAAGGAAGAGAGAGACTGCTCTGGTGCAGCTCCTGCCTGCACCTGGCTTTCACTAACGGGGACGGGCTGCTTTCCTGGGCTGGCAGTCTCAATGGGGTTCAGTGTCCTTTGGCTCCCAGGGGAAGGTAGATCCCCCCTTTAGTCCCTGAGGTTGTCTGTGGGCACGCATTGGACTCTGTTCCTGCAGTTGCGTGCCTTTTCACAGAGGAAGCTACTGCTCTCTTATCGTTACCAATCTTCAATCTCCTGTCCCATCGTGCATTGTCAGGACCAAGTTTCCTTGCATAGCAGGAAAAACCAGGCTCAGTTTGGACCCCACTGCAGTTGGGGGGCGAGGGGGGCATGCACTGCTGCATGTGCTGTGTGAAGTCTCAGAACTGCAGCATTCTTCTCACCTTGCTAAAACTGTCTCATAGCTTCCTGCAGCTCCACTGCTTCCCACTTGCTGTTACCAGTTCCTTAGCTGAGATCCCTGGCAGACAGGGCTTAAAGTTGGGGTTTGGGAGCAAAATAACATGCCAGAGGGCAGTGAGTTGCTGTGCTGGGGAGGAAATGCGACTGCAGGGGTAGCAGGGCTGCTCTGAGTGAGGGATGTTTTGTTCTCAGCTCCCTGGACTGAGCAGCAAAAGGCCAGATTCGGTACCTGTGTGTTGCCCAGGGAAGTGGTGGATCCTCTCTGGAAGGCAAGGTGGTCATGGGTGATTCCACAGAACTCACCACGCTGGCTGTCACGCTGTATCCCTGGCTGGGCATAGGCATGGATTCACCAGCAATGTGGTCCTGGGGAAAAGGGTGGAAGGGTATACAGTGTTACACCTGCACTAGTTGCTTATATACCTGAGAAGCAATGGGATCATTCTGCAGAGATCAGGGACCACAGGAGGTGGTTTATTCCCAGGGTACTTGTGGCCTCCCTGCATGGGCGGCACGTGGCAAAAGCCACGGGCAGGGCACAGAGTGGGTTTTCTTACACATCAAAATGAAAGCAAGAGGTTTGTTTATGGGAAGAGTTGTTTAAACAAAGGAAAGCAGGAGCCTGGCTTCTATTTCTGGCTTCTCTCCTGGCATGACCTTGGGTGAGTCCTGTAGCGCCGGGAGATGGAGGGGCAGGCGCGGAGCTCGGCTCCCAGGTGACGGCTTGAGCAGGTGCCAAGGTCCCTGGGCTGGAAGTGGTGGTTTGATTGCCTTCCCCTTGGCTTGGACAGCAGGTGCTACTGGCAAAGCCAGTGTCCTCCAGGCTCAGTCTTTTGGAGGTCCAGTTATGCTGGTGGATGGGAACAACCTGCCCTGAACCCCATTAAAGGATCCACTGGGAATTCAAGGCCTCAAGTGGCTTTGGGGTGTTGCCCCTTTCTGTGGGAGACCTCTTGGCTGATGGTTGGCATTTGGGGCATCTCCAGTTTGGCTGGCTGTAAGGCACTGGGGTGGTTTGCCTGAGCTCCCCCACATTCCTGCCGTAGCTGGGCACAGCAGTGGTACATGTGGCTGGTCCCGCACCCAGCCTCCCTGAAATCCTTTCACCCCTAGGGGCCGAAGCAGCCCAGAGAGGGGCCATGAGGCACCCACAGATGCTCTTGCTGCTCCCGTGGCTCAGCCTCGGAGTGGATCTGCCGAAGCATGTTCCCCGGCCCCATCTATAGTTGAGCTGCTCCCTCTGCCTATTTTTATATATATTTTTTAGCTTTTAATTATAGTGCCAAGGGCAGGCCCAGAAAGGGGAAAAATGCTCATGCACCAACGTTCTTTGAGACATTGGGTGCTGGGGCAGGGCTCTCCTTCCCAGCCAGGGAACCCTCCTGCCTGTCCTCTCGCTGCTGGGATCCAAAGCCCCCACCTTCCCTGGTGCTGGCCCTGCTGCCCTTGGTGCTCCCTCGGTTCCTCCAGCCTCCTCAGCCACGAGATGGGCATCGGGAGTGCATCATCTGAGCAGCGCCGGCCAGCCCTGCGGTGTTTGTGTAGGAAACCCAAACGTTGCACAGAGTCTGGGCTTGGACAGCTGGTCTCTGTTAGGATCTTAAGGCTCATTTCCCTTTTTTTTGAATGGCAGCGCTAAGCTCTGGGGAAATTTTTCCTTTCTTTTTTTTTCCCCTCCCTCAGCCACATGAATGGAGCGCTCCAAAGTGTTTGTGAATGGAGGGTGGTGCCTGCTCAGGGACTGGAGGTTTTTTTTCAATGAATAACCAGACCCCATTGTACGACTGGCGGAAAAACAACCCGCTCCAACAACACGGAGCCTGTTTGGGAGAACCATGCCCACGATAGGCAGCTGGAGCCCTTCCAAAGCCAGTTCCCCTTTGCTTTCCCGTGGCTTGTGGGGCGCCTGGACTTTGCCGCCGCCGTGCCGGCCCCCTGTTAAGGCTGGAAATGCTGAGAGCAGCAAAACCTCCCTGGGGAGGGGGGAAGGAGGAGGAGTGGGATAAATCCGGCTTGGGAGCCAGTGGAAGGCATGTGGGGGGCCGTGCTGGCTCAGCACTGGCCTTTGTGTTTCAAATCCTTCTCGGGGGCTTTTATGCCCTTGGTACCAGCTGTGCTGGGCCCTTGCAAGGAAGGGGGACTGGTAGAGAGGGGAGTCAGCAGCTTTTTAAAGGTTTTGACAAATTAGGGGAGCAGCTAATTACCTGGCAAGCTGTGAACAGTTGTCCTGGAGCTGCTCCTCTCCAGTGTAGCTGGGCTGTGTTTAGGCTTCGCATGAAGCTAATACTCCACTTCCGATTAGTCTTGGCTCTCCTCTGGGGCACTATTTAGGTGCAGATCTCTGAGGCATTTTCCCTTTCCTAGAGCGCCTGCTTTTAGAAATTAATTAGCTTAAGCGTATATTATTCAGTTTATATATAGCAGGTGGGCTTGGGAGTGGGTGGTGAGGATTTGGGTTTAATGGGATGTTTGTCACTTGAGCTCATACAATTGTGGGACCCTGGGGCTGAGTCCCTTTGGAGCACCTTGGCTGGGGGAAGGTGGATGCCATTTACTGGCTCTGGAAGCTGGGTATGCCCCTGTGAGGACAAGTGAGTTGCTGTGTACTGTTTACGAGCTCTTGGAGCTCCAGTCTGTCAAGCCCTCGAGTTGCTTGCTCCACGGCTTGAGGAAGCAGCTGCTGCCTGTGGAGCCTGGGCTCAGCTCTGCTTGCTGAGGGGCTTTTAGCCTGGCCACAGCAATGTGTCTCATCCCTGGCTGTTGTCAAGCTGCCTGTTCCCCTCTCACAGCCCTTGCTCTGCCCTCTTGGATCCCCATGGGGAGCAACTCCCTCTCTATGAGCAATGTCCTGGGCTGCTGTGACTGTCCCCGTTCTGCCTTCCCCTGCCACCCCGGCTCACTCCTGTCTGCTGGGGCACCATCCTGTCCTGGTTCAGTTGCCTGATGCTGCTGGGGCGTAATTCAACACCTGATTGCCAAGCAAAGAGCACTCAAGCAGGTGCTCCCAGGGTTGATGCTGCCGTCACTCTCTCCGATATGAGTGAGTCTGTATCCTCCTTGGTCTCCTTGCAGTGGTCCTGCACGCCCCACCTCCGGCAAAGATCAAGCGGGAGCTGCCCAGCCCATCCTCAGAGCTGTCATCCTGCAGCCACGAGCAGGCTCTCTGTGCTGGCTATGGGGACAAGTGCCTCTACAACTGTTGGTAGGTAGCGCAGGGACAGCCACTGCCCGCAGACCTCTCAGGGACTCTCTGCCACGCGGCGGTGTCCCCGCTGGTGTCGGCGTCAGCCCCTGGCCCATCTCCTTTGGCAGTGCCTATGACAGGAAACCTCCCGCCGGGTTCAAGCCATTAACGCCGCCTGCCACGCCGGTGTCCCCCGCACACCCTGGATCGGCCCTGCCACCGCCGCCACCACCGGCCCCGGCCGTGCAGGCGGCTGCCCATGGGGCGGCCCCGGCCCCCCACGTGCAGCAGGAGCAGCGGCAGCAGCAGCAGCCCTTCGCTGTGCCGCGGCCGCCGCACCCGCCCATGCACATGCCAAAGATGATGTCTGAGAACCAATACCCCACAGAGCACAGGTAAGGCATTCCCCACCCCAGCGACTGCTGGGATCCTCTGGGGATTTATGAGGACTCTTGGGGTGGGTCAGTGACCCTGAAGCATGGGGAAGGAGTGGGGATGCCTCTCCCTTTTGTACCCATGCTGCGGTGTTGGACAGTGGGTCAGATGTTGCTGCCTGGGGTTCCATGTGGCAAAACTTGCTGCTTCCTACTGGGATCTTGCAGCTCTCCCCTGCTAATGGGGAACTGCTCCTCCCAGCCCCTGGAACACCAGGTAGAGCCTTTGCCTCCACCTCCAGAAAGGTGAGGAGGTAGAGGCGGTGTCGTGCATCTGTCCCTGTGCCAGTGGGTGATGGTGCTTAGTCAGGGTTCTGCTCTCCCTGTTGCCATGCACTGCAGCTGTGCCCCCGAGCTGAGCCCCAACAGGCCTGGGAGCTGTGACCTTCCCTGTCCTGTCCCAGTGCACTACTAGGCTGGGGGTTGGCCCTGAGTTCCCCCGTGTATCTCATGGAATCACCATGATTTTGGGGTCTGTGGAGGGAGACCCCTGCTTACTCCTTCCTCTTCAAGCTGTGGCTATGTCCCACATCACTCCCACATCCCTGGACGCTTTGCCAGTCCCCACCCTCACCATGGGTTTGCTCCCACGGATGCTCTCAGTAGGTGCCACAGTGCAGGTCACAGAACACCTCCGGCTTGCATTGTGGCCTCTGGATGCCCTTTGTTGTGACAGCCGCTCTGTCACCCCTGTGGTCATGGGGCTAGATGTGGCAGCCTGGCAAAGGCTGTGCAGTGGGGCCACGGAAACCCTTGGAACATGCCCACAGCGGGTGAGCATACCTGCCCAACAAAGCAGAGCTCTGGGTGACCTTTGAGCTGTGCAAGGGGCTGGCTGCGACCCCTTGGGAAGCACCGTGCCAGCGTGGCGCTTGGGTTTCATTCAGGAAGGGCAGAGGGACACGGATCGGAAATGGAGTAATCCCAGCCCGGCAGCTGGGAGAGCTCCAGTTACAAAGGCAAATGGTCCAAGGCCAGCTGAGAGGAGCCGGCACGGAGTTCCAAGATCGCCTTTCAAGGTGCCAGAGGACGAGGGGATGTGGCAGCACTCCCTCGAGATGGTTCCTCATCCATGGCCACCAGCAGAAACTGTGCTGTGGCTCTGACCAGTGGTGGCAGCACCCTGGAGCCAAAAATAGTGCTCCCTGCTGTCGAGTTCAAGGTTTAATCCCAGCTGTGCAGGCAGATTAGCAACCGGTTGGAGCTGCGGAGTGGATTTGGCTTTGCGTAAGCGCCCACCCATGTGCAGCATCCCCCAGCTCTGCAGTGCTGCCCCTCACTCCGGGGACAGATTTTACTGGTTTACAGAGATAGGACCATAATGGGCTGTTTTTTTGGTTCATTTTCTCATGCCTTTCCAGATATCTGAAGCCCAGACTGCTTTTCTGTGATGGCCCATGTGCTGTCCTGCCCCTCCAGTATGGGGTCCCTAGCACTTGGAAGGGGATGGGGCTCCTTGGCACCCCACTGGGTCCTCAGGGGATGAGCCCCTGTGGTGTTCATGCTCCTGAGGAACCATCCCAGCCTGCTGTAGGTACAACCTGGGAGCACGTGAGGCTGAAGACACCCAGCTTACCCGTGCAGTCCTGGTCTGGAATGGGAGCTGGCGGCAGGGCTGGCCCCACTCAGCAGTAATGCTGTGTCCTTTCCCCCAGGTTTCAGAGGCAGCTGTCTGAGCCCTGCCACCCCTTCCCACCGCAGGCTGGGGTCCCGGGGGACAGCCGCCCCGTCTACCACCGGCAGCTGTCAGAGCCCCTGGGCCCGGCTGCCCCCCGCCCCCCTCAGGGATTCAAGCAGGAGTACCATGACCCTCTCTATGAGCCCGGTGGCCCCGGCCTGTCTGGCCCCCCTGGCCACGGCTTCCAGCCACCCATGGGCATCAAGCAGGAGCCCCGCGACTACTGCATTGACTCAGGTGGGTGTGAATCGAGGGTCGGCAGAGTGCTGGGTGGGGTTACGCCAGTGACATCTAGAGGAGCAGAGCATCTCTGCCATCAGCGTGGTGCCATCAGGCAGTGGGTGCTGTATCAGCCTGGAGTGCCTGTAGTCCTGGGATACTGCTTTGCCTTTTTCTTCCCTCTCTTTCCTCCTTCCTTTCCAAAGCTGGGAGACAGAGCAGGCATTCACCTGATGCCATGTGGTGTGGCCAGTGCCATAGCCACAGGCTGGGGAATCCCATGGCAGCCAGTGGGTCCCCCTGCAACCCTGGCTTGGGGCCAGCTGGGATTGCTGACTGCTGGACCCCACCAGCATCACGGAAAAATCCTCTAATCGCCTTAGGACCTAAAAATATCCCAGCCTCGGGATGGAGAGTGGCACGGCCGGGCAGATGGTAGGGGAGGTGCGGTGGTGCTTCTCTTCCTGCAGGGCCTGTGGAAACCCAAGCTAACTTAGCCCTTGCTCCAGTGTTCATTGCAGTACCACCCTAAATCACACTGGGGTTTTTCCCCCGATGTTGAGAGTGGATACAGTGGATCAGGGAGCATGGGGAGGGGAGAAGAGGCCCAGACTTTGCTGCAGGACATAAGGACATACTTGGAGTAGGGAATGTGCTGCCAAATGCTTGGTGGAGCCCACGGGACTTATATCCTTAATGTCGCCTTCATCTCCCTCACAGAAGTGCCTAATTGCCAGTCCTCGTACCTGCGGGGAAACGTCTTCCCCAGCAGCCATGATGGTGAGTGACTCCCCTCCTTTCTCCCCCTGTTCATGGCATCCCTGGTGGGGCCCATCTCTCTTCTGGGGCAGGCAGTGCCCTCTGGGAGGCCAGTGGAGCTTCTGGGAACCCTGAAAACACCCCCAAGAGCACCGTGGTGCTTGTAAGAGCCACATGCACTGGCACCAGCACTAAAAGCAGCCAGCTGCCCCTGCGAGTGTGCCACAAGGGCACGGCAGTGCCGTGTAATCTGGGATAATGCGCCTGATATAGCTGCTAAGAGGGTTTTGGTTCCGCCAGCTTCCCCCAGTGAGGGGGGCAGAGCCGCTGAAATAACTGGGGTTGAGTCTGCTCCTGGAGCTGGGGATGGCGTCCTGTGCTGGGTTGGGCCAAGTAGTTTCTTTGGGGTGCAGCCAGAGTGGTGCTCACTGAGGGCCTTTTCTTCATAGGATTTTCATATGAAAAGGACACACGATTGTATTTTGACGACACATGCGTGGTACCAGAGAGGCTGGAGGGTAAGAATCTGGCCCCAGAGGAGGCCTGAAGGGGGACCAAGAATGGTGGAAGGAGATGTGGGAATGGTGGGATCCAGTGTCTGTCTTTTAAAGCCAAACAGTGCTGGTACCGTGCTCTTACAAGCTGCGAGCATCATCCCGCACAGCAGCTTGGCATCATCGCCATGCCCATCTCAGTCCCTGCCACCTCCCTGCCTGCAGCACCATCCCCAGCACCTCTCCCCCTCCATGGCCTGATCCTGCCCAGATGTCCCAGCACAGGGATGACCTGTAGGTGTCCGCTGCTGGTGACACAGCCTCGGAGAGGGGTGTTTAACCAGATGTCTCTGTGCGGGCAGGTAAAGTGAAACAGGAGCCCACCCTGTACCGCGAGGGCCCTCCTTACCAGCGGCGTGGGTCCCTGCAGCTCTGGCAGTTCCTAGTCACCCTCCTGGATGACCCTGCCAATGCCCACTTCATCGCGTGGACTGGCCGGGGCATGGAGTTCAAGCTGATTGAGCCTGAGGAGGTATGAGAAGTGGTCCTGCCCTTGTGCTGGGGAGTGGCCGTGGGGGATGCAGAAGGGGGCTGAATCCTCCCCATGCAACAGTGTGTTCACACTTGCACTTGAGGCAAGATGTGTGTTTACTTTCCAGGTAGCTGTAGAAACTTGCCTTTAATCTCTTCCACTGCCTCTTGGCATGGCGCCTGCCAGCTCCTGAAGCTGCCCCTGGCCACCATACGCAGTGGTGTTGCCTCTACCAAGGCCCACTGCCCAAACTGCTGCCATCCTTCGCCCTGGGTTTCCAGCAGGGGCTCTGTGCTGGAGCCACGCGGCTCTGCAGGAGGGTGACACAGAGGAAGAAGCTGTTTGGGGAGTAATTGAAAGCAGCTGTAGCAAGCATGGAGCTGTGCATTGTGGGTAATTACCCATAATGTCTCTTATGCCGTGCATGGAAATAGTGTTTTTTTGAGCAGCTTTTTTGGCAGGCTCCCCCTAATCAAATGGCTTTTGATTTGGCTCCCGGTTTGGCGGTGGCTGCGTGGTTGCAGCTGGAACATTTACAATGGCAGGCGGGGCTCCTACACTGTGGTGATGCCTTCACCCCTGGCCACTTCAGCTCTCTGAAACGAGCCCCATGCCTGCATTTCTGTTGTGATTTCCTGTGAGGATCCATGTCTAAGCCCTGGCTGGAGCCCTGACCTCTCTCCCCACAGGTAGCGCGGCGCTGGGGCATCCAGAAGAACCGGCCAGCCATGAACTACGACAAGCTCAGCCGCTCCCTGCGCTACTACTATGAGAAAGGCATCATGCAGAAGGTGAGTGACCCCACTGCCACCCCACAAGAGGGTGTGACTGTCCTCCACTGTCACTGTGGCATCCCAAGCGGCAGCAGGAGCGGGGTTAGCTCTGGTGTCAGGTGTGCAGTGCTCCCCAGGGGCAGGGTGAAGATTCAGGGCACCTCTCACACCCTCCCTCCTCGTCCTCACAGGTTGCTGGTGAGCGGTACGTCTATAAGTTCGTCTGTGACCCCGACGCCCTCTTTTCCATGGCCTATCCTGACAACCAGCGCCCTTTCCTGAAGACAGAGCCCGACTGCCCCGTGCCAGAGGAGGAGACGGTGCCTCTGACGCACTTCGAGGACAGCCCAGCGTTCCTGCTGGAGATGGATCCCTGCGGCAGCCTTCCCTATGCGGAGGGCTTCGCCTACTGACTCGGCCGGCCGGCAGAGCCATCAGCACTAGCGCACCCACCTGGGGCAAACCTGGTTTTCTAAAGAATGTTTTTGGCTGTTCATAAGGAAAAAAAAACAACAACAAACCGCATGGGTGCACACACAAATTGGAGGAATCTAAAATACCTGATGTGTGTCACCGACGAATTCCCACCCTTCCTGTCCAAGGGCTAGTGCAAGGACTGCCCGTGGCTGGCACCTCCTGCCACACATCGGTGTGATGTTTTGGGGTGCCGGGAGCCTAAAGGTGCAGTATCTGCCCTAGGCTCTGGCTCTGGCAGTGCCCCAGGACTGGGCTGTGTGGCCACCGAGCCAGTTGTCACGACAATCTGCTTTGCATCGAGCACAATCCGCGTAGCTGCCTTGTGTGGTGGAAAGGGCTTTGATTTGCACAGAGAGGAGAGATGCAGTGGGGGTTGCCTCGGCCAGCCCCCTGGGGCTGATGTGTGCAGCATCCTACCCCAACCCTGAGAAGCCTTCTGCCTTCTTCCCAAACCTCCCTCTTCATATAACCTGTTGTTCCCATATAATCCACTGCATCCTCTCCATGCCCCCTCGACCCTCCCCAGCTCCGGCTGTGGGCCATGGGTTGCATTTTGGGGAAGGAGACACTGACACTAACTCCCTCCTTGTCTTGGGTTTTGGTGTTTTGTTTTATTTTTGTTGTTTTTTGGGGAGGGGAGGGGGGGGTTGTTTGTTTTTGATGTTTTAGGAAAATAAGAAAGGTTTCTAAACTGATTTTTTGTAGATTTTTTGTATTTTAAGGCAAAGCTATTTTTTGCAGCCCGGCTGCTGTTCATGAAGGCCCTGGGGCCATGCCCATGGCTTTCCCAGTGGCATGCTTGCAGGGGCAGCCCTCAATGCCTGCGGCTCCCTGGGATGGCTGCCGAAGGATCTGGTCCACTCCATTTCACTTCTCCAGTCCTCTTTCCCAGGGGAGCCAGGGCTGAACCCCAGTGCTGACTCAGCTGCGCTCCCCCTGCTCGGCATGGCCTCAGAGCTGGGCTGTAAGGATGAGGTGGGCAGGGGTGGGGGTCGCCCACCCCTCTTCCTGGGTACCCCACTTCTCTCCAGCTCCCCCCCCGCCGCTGCACCTCCTAACACTCGTCCACCACTCATATATCCATACCTGCCTCCCCTGCACCAGGCTACTTGTTTTCGTTGTAAATGCTGTATAGGAATTTTTTTCTTCTTTAGGTAGCTTCGGTTGGACTTTCTTTGGTTGGGTTTTTGTTGGTTTTTTTTGTTTTGTTTTGTTTTTGTTTTTGTTTTTTTTTGTTGTTGTTGTTTTTGATCTGGTTCATTCTTTTTTGGGGAAGTATGAAGATTAACTCTATGAAGACTCGGTTGCTCTCCCCATGGTGGCTGCAGTGGCCTGCACCCGTGGGGAGCATTCGGTTTTTGGGAACCCCAACCTGGGGACAGGGTTTTAACCATTTGCTCGGTGTGGCAGGTCTGCAGTGCAGAAGGGGTTAATCTGAGGACTGATTTGAAATATCTTTACTCGAGCAGGGCTATGTATCTCCTGCAAAGCTGCATTACATTCTGTACTGTGTACAATAAAGGATCTTGCTTCATGTTCCTCCCAGACTGCCTGGGTTCTTGCTTTGCCTGCACTGTGGGATGCTTCCCTGGCTGGGACATAGCCCCTGAATGTGCTTGTGGGATCTGAATAGTCCTGGGTACAAGTTGTCATTTGGGACCTACAGGGCTGCATGTCTGGAGCTGGAACCAGGCCAGCAGGACTGCACTCTTCCCAGTTCTGGGTTTATTGCTCTTGGATCTGGATGCTGCCATGACTTTCACAAAGTCACATCCAGTGCATCCATTTGGAATGGGAGTGGCTTCTCCCCAGTGAGGTGCAATTTAATATTGTTTCTTCGCCAGGATTTCTCAGTTAGTGGATCCTTCACTTTCCCCTGGAAACCCAAGCCTCTGCCATCACGCAGAGCTAAAGCTGCTGGGGACCTCTCAGGGAAACCCCTTCAGGAGTTCTGGGTAGCACTCCCCCAGCACTTCATGGCTCCATTGCTAGGGTGGAAAAAATCCAGTGTTTGCAAAAAGCTGAAGGAGATGGGTGAAAGGCAAGGGCTGCTCTGTGGATTCAGTTAAATGGTCTGTGTTTCCCCTGATGTGATGAAGACCAGTTCAAACACCCCAAAATTGCCCAGCCCCATTGGCTTCAATTTTAGCCGGCTACCAGTGTCCACTGGCTCCCAGCGCATCCCATGCAGGGCGGTGGGCTGATGCTGGTGGAGATACTCTGACAGCTCTTCTCTTGCAGGTTTTCATTGCCCAGCCACCCCCCATCCTTGGATATGGCCGTGGAGAGAAGGAATGTCCTTACGTGCCATGATGCTCTTTGTACACCTCGCCTAGATCCACTCCTGGCCACCAGCCACATTGCTAATGGGTTCTTGAGCTGCTCTTCTACCACTATGCCTGAAATACTAAGCCGAGCAGGGAACTGTGGCTGTCTCCCAGCCCAGGCAGAGTAAAGCAGGGTCTCAAACACCCAGCAAAACCAATTCATCTGGCATGAAGCATTCCAGGAGCTAAATCAGCTGCTCAGCCGCAGAAGACATCTTGCACTTGCTGGGGAGCTCCATGCCAGCCTCCCAATCCTCTCCTAGTTTTATTTTCCGCAAAGCTCTGTTCTCTGCCCAAGACTGAAAAACTCAGGGGATCTGAGCTCCAGACAGCACTTGGTAATCCCACCTCAGTGGGGATTTCAGCAGACTGAGTTCTCATGCTCAGGATGGAGCGAGGGGAAAATGGGGCCACCGGCAGCCCAGCCGGCAGACAGATGGCTCAGGACACAGACCCTCAACCTGGTGCGTGGCAAGTGGGTAGGGCCAGTTATGGGTGGCGAGAATGAGCAGATAAGGCAAAGCCTTCATCAAGCATTTTGTCACACCACAACCCTGACCCCAGCCCTGCAAAGCCTGCCCTGGGCAGGCCTGTGAGCCCCAAGGGCATCCCTCATGCTGCTCAAGCAGGAGGGAGAGGATAGGAAAAGAGATGTTTTACTATTTCAAACCATCAGTATGGGACAAGACTTCAGGCTGCAAAGGGCTTGATATCATGCTGGCTTTTATGTACTTAGGACACCAGGAATTTACTCCTCGTTTGATTCTGCTGCACATCATACCTTGCACTCTTCACACTCCATGCAGAATGAATGGAGCTGCCTTGAATGCATGGTCCCATTCATCCCTATCCTGAGGTTGAGGGACAAGCTACAGCTGCTCAGTGTCCTGCCTGCAGCCACCCAGGGGTGGGGACAAGTGCTCCCAGGCAGCACAGAGGCTGGACTAGCATTTGTCAGGAGTTGGGGAGATGGAGGGGAAACAGGTGGGAAAATTTCCCTGCTTCCTGCACACTTCCTGCCCCATCAGGTGCTGCTCCCAGGCAGAGGGATGTGCCGTCATTAGCCATGCTTCAGTGTGCAGTGGGGTGGGGAGCCTGGCTGGGGAACGCTGCCACAACTACCACTGCTTCCTTCTAGGACCAGGAACAGCTGGGGCCACCACTCCTTCATTCCCAGGATCAGCCACTTTGGTCCCCTCCTCACACACCCCAGCACTGTCTGCTTCCTGCCTTCCTCCCACTCCTCCTGGCTGCTGAGGAGGATGAAGGGGAGTGAGCAGAAAGGATGGTGAAGGATGAAGCAGCATTTTGGGGAGGATTCCAGCCATCCAGATTGGGCAAAACCTTGGTGCTGGTGTCCAACCCTGTCTCCAACTCTCCAGCTCACAGCTTTCATCTCTATGTGGTCCCTGTGGTAATGAGCCCATGGGTGATTCAGGGTGAAAAACAATCTGTGACACTGTGTAAGGAGACAATAAAATGGCAGCTGGTATTGAATGGGGACAAATGTGGATTTTTTAAATTTTCTTCTCTTCACTGTCTTATAACATGGCCCAAGCTATCCCCTTCCTGCAATGAGAGCTCGGAGTTACCAGTTGGTCCAAGAGCTGGTGGAATGAGAGGTGCAGGTTAAAAATCAATTGGAAAAGAGCAGTCTGTAAAAGGCAAAACATGATTACAGCCCTCCAAACATCCATAATTCACATTACTGCTCTCCCTGTCTTGGAAGCATATAGCTTGACTGGAAAACATTCAAAAAGCAATGGAGACAGCCAAAGCTCTGCTATGGCTCTTACACGGGAGTGTATAAATAATCTGGCACTTTCGACTGGAGCAGGATTTGTGGCTCAGAGACTACATATTTAATAGCACATGATGGAGTTTTCTATTGCTGACTGGAAGAGCTTTTGGGAAGAATTACTGCCCAGGCAGCGCTTACGGCAGGACTGACAAGCCCAGGGCTGAGACTAGATGTGCCATATGGTCCACCACAGGCAGGGAGACACAGCTCCCACCAAGCCCAAGTCCCATTGACTGTCATTGTGGCTTTGTGCCTATGCTTTGCAACGGGTGTTACCAGGGAGATAGGTCACCTTGCAGCAACCCCACTTTTCCCCAACTCTTCCAACACTTGATGTTTCCAATAAGTGGGCTAATTTGGCTCTTAAATATCTGAAGCAACACGAGTGGCTGCTTATTTGACACCAGCTTCAATGAGGAAAAGGTGAGGAATCCCCACCCAGGGGTGTGCAGGGCACCCAGCTCTCTTCGCACAGATCTGGCACCATCTGCTGCTCCTGGCTGCCACAGGTTTTGTGGTAGCACATCTGGAGAGGTCTTTGGTATCCAAGACGTGGTTCAGCTCATACCCACAGGCTGGAACACTCTGTGGCAGAGACGACTGCAGTCCCAGCCTGTGTCTTAGGGCTTCTTTCTGCTTTGAGGCAGGTAGTCTGGAAGATGTGGGTCTAGATCACTGACACCAAGCCTCCCATTCCTGGGCAGGCTGTAAGTGGAGGGAGGCCACTGACCCCACCTTCTCCTGGGCTCCCACTGAGAAGAGAGGATTCCACGGACACCCCAGAGCCTTGGGGGCCTCCAGCAGTGAGCTCTCACAAAGCACTAACACCGGAATAAGCCTCTAAGTGGCTTCTGAAACCATGAGCCAATTGCTGCATTAAAGCCTCTTGGTGTCACAGGGGAGGCTCCAGGATCCTCTTCTTATTAACCATGGCAATAACTGTCCATGTTATTCCTGTGTTCCATAGGTACCCACCGACCATTCAATCCTGAGGAAGGTGCCACTGCCCATGGCAGGCAGGTAGAACTAGGTGGTCTTTAAGGTCCCTTCCAACCCAAATCATTTTGGGATTCTATGGTTTCTTGGCCACTTTTTGGAGAGGCAAGTAAAAGGATCCCAGAGGCTCAGATTTTGGCACGGGGATGCGCTCATCTCATTGCAGAAGGAGCAAGCTGAGGTGAGATCCCTCCTGCATTGAAGGCCTGTGTGCTCACCTGGCTGGGTGCTCTGTATGTCTGGGATGGGATCCTGGGCAGGGGTCAGCTAAAGAATGGGCAAGACGGGGCAGAAGATGCAATAGGACGTTTTGCTCCAGCTGGCAGCAGAGCCAAGGTGAGGGACAGAGTTGGGGACTTTCCTGGAGTACAAGTACTCAGCCATCTGATTTTGAAGGCTTTTTAGTTTAATAAAACCATCCTGGAGGGAACAGGCAGCAACAGAGGTGAGAAACCACGAGCTCCCACAACAGTGGGCCAGTGCACCTGCAACCTCTGCACCCCAAACTGATCATCCATTGTCTTGCCACAAACTTTGCTGGGACTCATGAAGGGATCTGATCAAAGGTCTCCAAATGGCAAGCCCTATACTAGCCTGGGTAATGACAAGCCCTATATCAGTGTCCTTGGGCCTGGCACCCTCTGAAGGCTGTTTTCCTGTTTTCCTTGCAGAACCTCTTTTAAAGAATCATCTCTTGGTTTCTTGGCCGCCTTGGACCCAGGAGAGGGCAGCAGCAGCCCAGTCTGCAGCCTCAGCTACCCTTTCTCAAGCTCCTCTTCCTCTCCTAAGCTTCGCAGACAGCTGAGAAAATAAAACAATACACAGAGAAAGGAAACAAAGAGCAAAAACCCAGTGGGCCGGCTAGTGGCACTCTCCCGGGCTTCAGAATTGTTTCCTTTCAAGGTGGAAGTGGAAAGAGAAGTCTTTCAGTGATAACAAAATGGAATGCCAGGGCTTTCCAGGGCAGTCTTTCATTCTTTTAGTATCAGTGCTCCCTGTGGATGCTTGTCATGGCACCAAAATGTAAGGTGGTGATGCTGGGGATGTGCCTGGTAGAGGTGGGAGGTAAGTACAGGTGACAACATGCACTGCGCGCCCACCACGCTGCTGCAGAGATGCTAAAATCCCATGAGCTCCTGCTCTGGAGCTCTCATGGCTTCACTCAGAGCACTCCAGGGGGATGAAACACGATAACCAATGCTCCATAAACACGGTGGCCACCTTGCCCTTGCTAAGTTTGCTGTCCCTGTAGGGACAGGAAAGGGAAGGCTGGAAACAGGGCAAGTTTCTACTTCTCCCCCTTGGCACCCCAACCACGGGCTCACCCTCATCTCGGTGCACTGCTGAGCACCATGTAGCTCACACTGCCCATTTCCACTGGCAGCTTCACTGGTGTAGGCCAGCATCTCCTTTGCAGCTGTGACCTTTCCACCCAGCCAGGCTGGCAGCACCCTCCTGCCTTTCCTGGATGAGCTCAGCAGGATGAGTCACAGAGCAGGTGAGTGGGAGGATGACATCCTTACAGCAGCACTGAATTCCTAGCCACCTGCTTTAACAACACGTTGCGGAGCCAACTTGGGTTTTGCTGTAGGCAGTTCCAATTCTGCCTGCATTGGCCTGCCCTGTGGCACATGGGCAACAGTGTGCCCTGCTCTTGGCTCAGAGCATACGGCTGAGCCCACAGCCATGCAGCCTCTGTTCTTAGTCAGGCTCAACTGATGGGTTTTTTTGGTTGTTGTTTTTTTTTTAAGATAACACCCTCTGAAATCACAGAAGTGCACAATTATTGCTTACCAAGGCTGTTCTCCTGAAATGAGTCATGAAAGAAGGAGCTTTGTCAACCTGCCAGACACAGGCTGGCTGCTTCTCTAAACACAACAGCACCAGAGAACAGCTTGCTGCTCCCTTTGGGCAGCACCCTCCTGCACCCAGGTGTTACCAGCCTCCACCCAGAGCCTGGACAGAGAGTCTCCTGCCTTATTCCAACCTCTCTGGATGCCCAGACCTTTTCATCCCATTTTTGGGTGAAGCCATGCATGGTATGTTAACATCTTGGTGACATTGCATTTTGTACTAGGCTAGCAGCTTGTTTGGGGAGTTAATACTGTGATGACAAGTCTTGCAAAATAGATCTTTTATTAGGAAAACTACTCAGCCAAAGTGTTGCATCATCCATCCATCCATCCATCCATCCATCCATCCATCCATCCATCCATCCATCCATCCATCCATCCATCCATCCATCCGTCCGTCCGTCCGTCCGTCCGTCCATCCATCCATCCATCCATCCATCCATCCATCTGGGCAGCGGAGAGGCTGTGGAAGGAAGGAGCAGAAACATCATCTCCACATCCGATGCTGTGTCCAGACAAGTTATCGAGAGACATTAAAAAAAATCAGAGCCAAGATTTGAACCTACAAGGGGCACCAGATTTATGCACTACATACAGCCCAACTTTCTTTTGCCCCTGAAATGACATCTTATGTCCTATGTCAATTAAAAATAGTGTATTCTTGGTGGTTGAGAACACCCAACCCACAATATCAGGTATCTTACTGCAATTTGGAGTTTAGTTCCTTACCTTGAGGTTTTGGACTTCTCATTTCCAGCAGGAAAGGTATGATTCTCCTGAAATCAGTACCAGAGGCTGGAGGCATAAACGGATCTTTCAGAAATGTCTCATGTGTCTAATGAGGGACTAAGTGCACATGTTAAGCCAGCGCTACCTTCCATGACTGCTCTTAGTTCCTTTCGTGTTACGGAGCTGACATAGCCCCAAAATGCACTGCTAAGGTACCTCTTGTTCCTCTTCAGCCAGCTGTAGGCAACTCACAAGCAAGCTGCAGAGCACAGATTCCTGAATTTTCTTCATTCTTGTCTCTCCTCTGCAAAGGCTCCCCAGCCAAATTTTGGGGTGGAGCCCCTGGCCTGGATACTGTGCACCTGGCTCTCAGCCTTCCCTACAGCGAAGCCGTTCCATGCCCTGCAAGAAGTGAGGCAGCCCATACTCACCTTCTCCTAAGTCCAGAGGTGTGTTGGCAGCAGCTTTAGGGTGAAAGCAGATATAGCTCCAGTGAGATTTTTTGGCCTTTTTTTTTCTTTTTTTCTTTAAAGCAATAAAGTAAACAGATTCCATCCATCAGGTGAGAGGGTTTGGCAAGATCTGGCCTGATTACTTCATTTTTCTTTAAAACTGCTGACTGTTTGCAGTGCTGCTGAAACATGTCTGAGGCTGCACACCTGCAGGCAGTGAGGGCTCACTAGCCTGAAAGCATCCCCACATAGCTGAGCTTGTCAAAAGGAACTCACAGCTTTGTCATGGAAGAGACATCAACAGACAGGATCAGCACGGTGATCATGATTTGAAGCCTGGGGCATTGTATGGTGAAAAGTATTATGGGTGAAAATAGTCTGGGAAAAACAGCAGAGGTGTGGGAAGGGAGCTGAGGAGCAGAGCTCTGTGGACACCACACGTATCTTATAGCTCCAAAGCTGCCAGAATGGCATCACCATCCAGAACAGCATCATCACCAACAATGGCATCATCACTAAGAATGGCATTGCCACCAACAATGGCATCATCACCAACAATGGCACCACCACCTAGACTTTCTTGGTGCCAAAACCAGGAGCTCAGTATCAGAGCACAGCCTTGGCTATTGCTTCAGCAAACACAGTCAGTGCCAGCCTTCATAAGACCAGCAATCCTTTAGCTGAAATCCAGTGTGACTGTCGCATGGATCAGCCACAGACAGGCTGTGGAGGAGATGCCCTGCATTCCCACTGCATGCTGCCTGTTGTGACAGAACTGTCAGCTTGGAGTGGGTTTGTTTTTAGCCTTTTTTTAGCCTGGTTCCCACAGGAAACAAAATTCCAGCAATCATGCCTCATCTGTCAACCCCCCCTCAGCTTCTTGAACTGTGGCTACTTTGAAAGATCTTTTTCTTTTTGCTGGGGAGATAGAGGTCCAAAATATCAAACACCCACAAGCACCAGGAAAACAGGTGTCTAGGCAGAGGCAGAAACTCCTCTCCTCCCAAAGTCATGGAGATTCTGCCACCTTCAAGTATCCATGCGCCAAAGAGCCCTCATGGATGCTGATCCCAAACTGGACTTGGGATAGTCCCACCATGACACAGGACATCTGGCTCCACCAACATCTGAGTTCCTAGGTGAGAGGATGTCACCCAGCACAGGGATCCTGCACTTCTGGCATGTCTCCTTCCCTCCCTTGGTACAACTGTGTGGCCATGGTTAGGAGGAGACATCCTTTGTGTACAGGCAAACACAAACAGGAGGAGGAACTTGTGTATTTACCCCTTGAGAGGGCTGTGAGCAGCTTCCTCCTTAGCAGCTTGTCTTCACTGTGCTCCTACTCACTTTGCTCCTGACAAGGCTTGCTGAGGCACTCTGTGCTAGACCTGAGCTCTCAGCCTTTAGGAGACACTGATTTTGCACTGATTTTGATTTTACCTTAGTTTACACAAGAAACACATTCTTTCCCTTTTTCCGCTCAGAATGTTTCAGTAATGAATAATTTCTCCCACCTTGTGGAAGCACCTGGACAAGCCCCATGGTCAAGCTCTAGGGGCTGTTGCACATTTCTCCCATTGGGGTATGATGGAAATGTTAAGAGGAATGAGATAATAAGGAAAAACATTCTTGAATATTTGAAGCCAGTAATAATGGTGAGCAGTAGAGCAAACCCAGGCCAGAAGGATATGGAGATATCCAGCCCCCACCAGTGCATCCAGCCTCCATCAGTGCATCCAAGCTTCACCCTCATCAGTGAAGACACTTGCAGACTCAGCAGTGCTGTAGCATTATAATACCTATTTTATTCACATGCGACGTTTTCCAGCCATAGTATGGGTGCCCAAACACACGGCTGTAAGGGCTGGGCAGCTGGGGCTGGTGTATTTGACCCAAAAGCCTTTAGTTTTGAGGGGAAAGGAAGAAATCTGCTCTGCTATTGCCTCCAGCACTTGATTGAAGAAAAAGGCCAGCCTTGATAGTAAAAGAAAATAAGTCATTGAGACAAGGGAGTGCAACACCAGCACCAGTGCAAGGTCAGGCTGTCCAACAGAGCTGCTCAAGAACTTGGGAGCTACAGAGCATCTCAAGAAGGGAAATAAATAACCACCCCTGGTTACAAGCACCAGCTGTGCCAAAAAGGGGGCTTCTATGCACATTCACATCTCCCAGCCTTGAAATATTATTCTCCTGCTGCCTAAAGCACTGGAGTATCCAGACACGGAGATTTTTCTTTTAATCCTGCATTAATTATCTAAGCACTATGAAAGAACATGTGTTTGAATAAAACAGCATTTCCTCTGAGACAAGCCCAGGCCATGCACTGCAGGGTTTTTGCAGCACTACAGTGGCTTTTGTAACCTGATTTCATGCATTCTGCCAGACACCGGCAACCTGAAGTGTAGATTCATCCCCCTCCAACCTGGCACACAGCAGTGTCCAGGGAGCCCAGTGCCCTCCTGACCTATTGGCGCAGTGGTAAAAGCAGTACCAGGGGAGGAGCAGCATTCTGTAGTGCTGGAAAATTACCAGATTTCTCTTAACGGTCCATCCCTCTATGGATGGCAGTGGGCTCAATATGCCCTTTCTGGCACTAACGTCATCCTTGCTTACCTTCTCTGTAACAGTCTTCAGAAGATATTTCATGGATTAGATGAGATAATGATGATGAGAAAGGATCATTAGAGAACAGGTTTATATTTGATATTAGGAAGAAATTCTTCACTGTGAGGGTGGTGAGGCCCTGGCACAGGTTACCCAGAGAAGCTGTGGCTGCCCCATCCCTGGAAGTGTCCAAGGCCAGGTTGGACAGGGCTTGGAGCAACCTGGGCTGGTGGAAGGTGTCCCTGCCCAGGGCAGGGGGTGGAGTGAGTTGAGCTTTAAATTCCCTCACAACCCAAACCATTCTGTGATTCTATTTTATTTAGTAAGGATTTAAAAATTTTATTTAGCTTTTTACTGGACTTCAGATCTGGCCTTCAAAGGCTGTTGTTGAAAAGCTCTGGCAGACCTTAAAAAAGAAATTAACCAGAGTTTTAGAGATCCTCCTACTTTTCTTGCAGTTTCTTGTAGTTAATCAGCAGGCTTATCTTGTGTTTCCTTCTGCTCACCCTCCTCACAGAGAGATCCCCAAGCCTTTGAAAGCTTTAGGAGCTGGTTTACTTTCTAGGACATTCATGTTGCTCCTGGCCCTGGTGCCCCACTGGCAGCTTTGATCTTGCTGCCAGCTCTGATCCATGTTGACCACCCTTGTACTTTCTTCTTACACAGCAGCTGGGGGTGACACTGCAAAGCCAGTTTTGGGGCACTGCAGACACTTCTTTGTCTCAAATTGTTTGTACATCTGAGGGAAGACCTGGTGACGAATGAGTGGCAGATCCAGACTGAGAAGATCAACAGCTCCTTGAGGCTCAAAGCTCTGTCAGCTCTGAATTGAGGGCACCACATTCCATTTGCATCATCTGGGTTGAATCACAGAATCACAGGACAGTTTGGGTTGGAAGAGACCTTAAAGCTCATCTCATTCCACCCCCTGCCATGGGCAGGGACACCTTCCACCATCCCAGGTTACTCCAAGCCCCATCCAACCTGGTCTTGGACACTTCCAGGGATGGGGCAGTCCCAGCTTCTCTGGGCACCCTGTGCCAGGGCCTGCCCACCTGCACAGGGAAGAATGTCCAGTGGAAGGATGGAGAGACCCAAGAGCTCTGCTCTGCTCTTCCACATACCAGCCATGCTGGCTCAGCACAGGAATTTTCCAGGCCCATTTCAGTAAGACTGCCAGTTAAGATAATTGAGTCCAACCATCTCCCCAGCAATGACAGGGCTACCACTAGCCCATGTCCCCAGGTGTCACATCCACATATCTTTCAGATCCCTCCAGGGATGGTAAATGCACCACTGCCCTGGGCAGCCTGTTTCAATGCTTGACCATGAGTGAATAAATCTTTCTTAATATCCAATCTAAACCTTCCCTTCCATAAGGCTTAATATGCACACAGGTAACCCCAGGCACCAGGCTGTGGCTAAAGTTACAAAGACAATTTATTTTAACAGTCAAGAACACCTCAATATATACCTAAATGGTCAATACAGCTGGCCAAAAAGGAGAAAATGGAAATCTGTTTTGTTGCTTTTATAACACCACCTTTTGCATGCATAAGAAAACCCCTGGCTGTGTTCTCCCCCTGTGCTTTATGGCCTGCCTGACCCCTCTTTGGGAGTCTCCAGGCATGACTTTGAGAATTTTATCACTTGTAGCAGATAAAGAGAACATACACAGCATCCTGCATCAGAATGAATTCCTTCCTACTGTAAAACTTCTTCTTAGCAGCAAAAGTTTCCTTTAATGGGTGCTAAGCTTTCCCTCCTTGCTATTTCTTCTGAAGGTCCTCTGCTCCTGCACCCTCCCGTTGAGGGAGAGGCTGTTTGGTTTCACCCCATCCCAAAACAAATGGTTGCTTTACCTGTACAGGTGATTATACCCAAAGTGCTCATCCCACCTCAGAGAGCCCCCTGTTTGCCAAGACAAACCCAGCATACAGCACTGGGCAGCAGGAAAACAAACTGGTCTGTCAGCATCACCCAGAGGTTTAACACAGCCATGTCCCTGTGGCACGTCCCACCTTCCTGTGAGCCCCACACCTCCTCTGCAAGGCAACAGGTGTTGGAGAGAGCAGCTCCCTCAGAGCCCAAAAGAGAGATGATTTTCTGTAGAGGGCAGGGATGGTAAATCAGTGTCAAAGAGTCAGCACACATTTATACCCATTTACAGAATCACAGAATAGTTAAAGATGATCTCACTCCAAAATCCCTGCCATGGGCAGGGACACCTTCCACTATCTCAGGTTGCTCCAAGCCCCATCCAACCTGGCTTTTATACGCAGGATTAACCAGAGAGGCTGTTTTGTGCTATTATTTTTGTAAGGGATTGCTGCACCCACATGCAGTGATGCTCCCCTGCACTCTGAGGCTTCTGTGCTGCGCCTGAACCTTGACCCCCCCACAGCTCTGCGCCTGCCACCGACTCAGCCTGGAGAAGAGGAGACTGAGGGGAGAACTCATTGCAGTTACAACTTCCTTTGGAGGGGGAGAAGAGGGGCAGGCACTGATCTTCTCTGTGGTGACCAGTGATGGGACCCAAGGGCATGGCCTGAAGTTGTCTCAGGGGACGTTTAGATTGAATATTAGAAAAAGGTTCTTCCCCCAGAGGGTGGTTGGGCACTGAACAGGCTCCCCAGCCCAGTGGTCACAGCACCAAGGCTGCCAGAGCTCCAGAAGCATTTGGATGATCCTCTGGGGCACAGGGGGTCTCTCTTGGGGATGGTCCTGTGCAGGGCTGAGGGTTGGACTCGATGATCCTTGTGGGTGCCTTCCAACTCGGCATATTCTGTGATTTTATGACTCTCCACAGCACCAGCTTCCTCTAATTTTCATCCCACAGAACAATCACAGGGTTTTTGACTGGCATTGTCTTTTGATTCTCTCCTGGTGCCACAAACAAGTGTGAGCATCATCACATTCTCCTCTGAGCAGCTTCAACAGATGCCTGGTCCAGCCCCTCGATCTGAGACTCCCAAGGGACATGCAAAGCCAGATGCACCCCTGCAGTCTGAAACTGAGAGCTTGGGCTGAATATTCACATTTTTTTCCAAAGCATTTAAAACCAGTGCTGTGTTTCATAAGTTAAACTTTGAATCAGATAAGGTGGGGAAGACAGAAAGCAACTGGCTTGTGCTTAGAGGATGTTGTCCAGTCAGTGATGCCACCCAGGCAGCTCAGGATCCTGCCTGCCTGTAGAGCCAGCTCTGCCAGGAGCCCTTGCTTGTCCCAAAGCCATCACCCTGAGCACTGAGCCCACGGGGAAGGATGATACTCCCTCTACAAACAGAGTCAGCACTGGAGAGACACTCCCTACAAATGCAGAGGTCAGCTGTGCTGTCCTGTGTGATCCCTTCAAAGCATCAGTTCCAGGATGTTAAATCACCCTGTTTGCTCCCTTGGTGCTCCACTCTTCCTTCTCTGCTTGGTTTCTGGTCACAGGATGGGAACGTTCAGCTCTACCCATGGTAATGGGGCAGGGAGGGCCATGCACATTGCTTGCTTCCTCCACAAGTGGCCCAGTACTTCACTCCCTCAAAGCCTAAGGACATCCCTGTCCTTGGAGAAGTTGCTGAAAGTAAATTGAAGGCACTTTGCTAAATATTTCAAGTGAAAGATATACCAGGATTACATTTCACTTTTGCTCTAATCCTCAACTCGCTCTTCAAGGGAAGTGCAGCTTTGCCTCCAGTCCCGGCTGGTGCCTCCATGCTAAATCACTCAGATCCTAAAGTAAATAAAGCTCTTTGAAAAAGGTCAAATGTTTTCTCAGCTGTGCTTCTTCCCTTCAAATGCATGGCTGATTGAAATTTTTATGTCTGCAGACAGAAATATATGCAGTCAACAAATGCTTCTTCCTAAGAGGCTGTCTCCACAAGATAACTGGGTTTTGGAAAGTACACTGTGAATCCATGGGATACTCCTGAACCACACTGCTTCCCTTACAGCTTTCTCTTCTCCTTTCCTTTAGTGCTTTACATTTTATGAACTCCTAAATGAGCTGATTTAAGTCACTGCACATTAATCTTGGCATGCTGACAGTTCAGGCTCCTGGTGTCCTCAAGACGTTGTTTCTGCTCAGCCGTGGAGCTGTGTTTGTCGCGGGAGGCAGCAAATAGAAACAGCCCTTTGGCATGAGATTCAGCAGGGATTCAAAGGGCCAAAGCCCTGAGGTGGGTGCCAGGTTGCTAAGCCCTGGATGGCTGCATGCTCCTTTTCCTCCAGCTCCAGTTCTGAAACTGGAGCTGAAGCCTAAAACAGACAAGAAAACCTTTTTTTTTTTGCCAATTCTGATGGCAGAACACCCCACTCAGCTGCCCCACACAGTGTTCCTGCTCCATCCAGTCTTCATCCCTACAGAAACCTTCAAGGCTGTGAGTTTATAAAAGTCAGTACAAGACATTCTACAAATTTCTTTATTTTTATTAACCTGTTTAAGTATAAACAAAGCTGTTGTGCAATTTTTCCAGTCTTCCCCCTGATGTGATGCAAGGTTTGGGAAGGGCGCCTCATGAATTAGATCGAGCTAGTTCCAGCCTCCAGTAGGTTTATTGCTTGTAAAATACACAGCCTGGGCTCGACTCTGTGAATCCATCACTCTCCCTCAGAGACAAAACATGAGCTTGAACATGTAATTTTAGTAGTGTTGTTCTCCTCCTCCAGTTAAGCCATAAAACCCAAGGGTCCAGATATTACAAACATATTTTCCCAGCTTCAAATAATCTATCATTAGCCACAGATTACAGGCTCATGGTGTGCATCAGCCAGTGATGTGTACCCAAATCCTGATGGCAGCAGCCTTTCAGCAGTGGGAGAAGCTTCGAACACAACCCCAGGAACTGTTTGCTCCCTTTCAAATGCCAGCCATGCTTTCTCCTTTTCTGCCCTGTATAAATCCATGCATCAGCTGTAACAAAAGGGGAAAAGCCACCAGGCAATGGGGCACGATGCCATTCGGAGGAGCACCCAACTCCACCATAGGCACCAGATGATTTGGACAGGGTTGCCTTCTCTGGGGGACAAAACAACCTGCTGGGTCAGGTGGCCATGGTGGTCAGACAGCTTTGCCCAGGAGCAATGCCAGTGCACTGAGAGGGCAAGCTGACAGCACAAGGCAAGGGAGTTAGCTGGCAGAAGCTTGCCAGGCTTAAAAAGGGCAGTCTGGCCATTCCTGGCTGAGGAACTGAGAGCAAAGTATGTTCTAGCAGCTTAAGAGTGATTTAATTGTTCTTTT
This sequence comes from Grallaria varia, assembly GCA_013396735.1. Lineage (NCBI taxonomy): Eukaryota > Metazoa > Chordata > Aves > Passeriformes > Formicariidae > Grallaria > Grallaria varia. The sequence continues at coordinate 82,477 of VWZG01003869.1, forward strand.
GAAGCACCAAGGAGATCAAAATAAAAGGCTGGTTTTTTTGGGGAGAGGCTTTAATCCCCTTCTCAGATTACCAGAAAATCCAGGCTCAGCTCTGGTGGGAAACAGGAACAAACTGTCCCCATAGTCGCCACTGTGCAGCCCCTGACTGACACCTCCATGTTAGGAGTAAAAAGACAATGCTGAGAAAGCCTCAAGTTCAACTTTCAGGTGGCTTTATGTTCCCTGGACATCATCACATAGCATTGGGAGAGTGGATCTGCATAGCAGGGGACCAGCTGCAGGATCTCCAGCTCCTGCCTAAGGAGAGTCAGGGAAAACTGCAAAGGCTGGTCCTGCCAAGTGGTCCATCCTCTCAGCCCTCACTAGACTAGTGACACTGAAGGTCCTTGGTGCTGCCCATAATGCTACAAAGGGGAAACCAGCTGCCCTTCAGGTGACTGAAAGCAACTCAAGAGCAGACCCAGCATGAGTCACATTCCAGCAGGGGAAGGGAATAGAAAACATACCTTATCTTGCTTAAACACAGAGTTTAACAAAAGCAACAGTGAAGGTCACAAGAAAAGGCTAGAAGTGGAAATTTGAAACAACAGGGGATTGTATTTGACACCAGTAGAGATGTGTCAGCCAGTCTTCCTGCAGTGATGGAGAAGACAGGCTCTGGTGCTGTCAGCTGGTTTATGGTTAAAGAGATGAAATTTCTCCTGAGTTAAAGCTCTGAAATATGTTTGTAAGGAAGTTGGAAATTCCCTTCCCAATGCTATTTTTTTTCCTTCTGTGAAACTGGAAGCTTTTTTTTTATCTGACCTTGCCTGGACATGGTCTTCATGTCATGTGATTGACCCAGGGACACTGTATTTCCCACAGGGACTGCCTGAACATGCGATGCAATTCCAGGTCCTGGTGCTGTGTAAAGTTCAATCAAGGATCGCTCTGTTTAGCTGTGCCGGGGGCTCATAATCCCAGTGGGTCAAAATGTTTAGAATAAAAGAGGTTACAGGCTTTTCTGAGGGAGTATTTAAACTCCAGCTGTCAAACCACTTGCACAGAAGAAATATATAGAGTCAGCCAGCAGTACATTAAATTGCTGTTTTCTTCTCATTAATCTAGTAGCATGCATTGTGTTCACATTGCCCTAAAAGAATAATTTATCTGTGGCAAATCTATGCCTATAAAATTATAAATAGTAGACTTAAAAAAGGGACGACAGTGAAGAAATTCAAGGGGACACACACTGACAAGAGCCACATCAAGAAGGCTCTTGGCAAAGCTGTTAAAATGCCTTCGGGGACTAATCTTTTCAGAAACTTGTCTAAAGGACTTGAAATCTGCTTCATATTCAGTTTAATTGTGTAAAAAAAACACTTGCAGACTTTGCACATTAAAAGGAGAATAAAACAAAATTAGGCAGAATTTTTTCTCAGGGTCTAAAGAACAAGTCTGAAAACGAGGAAGTTTGGTGTTGCAATTTCCTAGGAAACCTCAATCTCACTCTCTGTTGCTATTGTTCTGTACTTTGTCTATAATACAGATGCAAGTCTGATAAATTAAAGGCTTCTCAAACTGTTTTCTTTCTGTTTGCAAGAGAAAAACCAGCGCAGGAACACAGGTGACATCTGCTGCAAGACTGAGACCATTTCTTCAGTTGCTTTGAAGAAGGTGAACCTGCTGCCAGTGTTTGGCATTAGGTGAGGTACAACTCAGGCTGTGGCTGATGCAAAGTCATGTCTAGGACAGGTTAAGCACTGCTCAAATGCTCGCTGTTGAAACTCCCAAGCCAAGACAGCTTTTCTGCTCCCCACCTTCGTGATAAAGCAGGTACTTCCGTTGACTGAATGTAGGTCTACTACACACAAACAGCAAATGAGGTTGGCGCTGCAGGTGGAGGATGGTGGGATAATCCTTATTGGAGCAAGTTCTTCTGTGACCAAAGGAGAACTGAGGTTCAGGTTCCTCCAGGCACTGCTCTCTGACCTTTACATTCCCCGCTGCTACAGCGCACAGGCCACTCTCCCCTGCAAAACACTGCATAGCCACAAAAACACTATATCTCATTTCCCCAGTCTCCATCCAACCCTTTGCCTCTCCTCCTGCTTCTTCCTAGGCATCTCCCATTCCTCCACCTGACCCTGCCTCATCTTTTCACTGTGCCTACAGCTCTTCTGGTGAGACAGCAAGGCAGAAGACAGCTAAAGCTCATCTGGATTTTACGTATGCCTGGCAGGGTGAGCAGTCCCCATGCTGAGAAGAGGTCTGACTCCCACCCCCTGTGACTGTTGCCCTTTAGCAAAAGAGGATTGAAACAAGGGACTGAAAGGTCACTGAGGACAGGGAGCAGCCCTCTCAAGACAGTTTGTGTGTAGGTAAGTCTCACTTAGAACTTTCAATATGAGGAAAACACCTTAAAAAAATGAAGGCAACTCTTACTACAAGCGGTTTTCTCAAGCAGATAATTGGAAGCCCTGGGGGAAATGGATGAGACGGCTAGTTTGGGTGTTTTCAGTTTTTGATGCTGGAAGAGCATCAGGTTTTCAATATGGAGAAGCGCAATAGTATTACAGTACTAACTTTGGCACTGTTTTTTTCCTTGGTTTTCTTTAACAACCAAATGAGACCTACTCCTAGGACCGGCACCAATTATTTAAAATGAAAATGTTTATTGGGGTGATAAACAACCACCCTTGATGTATCCCATCAGGTAGGACTGGCCAAAAGAGAAGAGCAAATAGAAAAATCACAGAGCCCCAGAATTGCTGAGATTGTAAAGGACCTCTGGAAGCACTCCGAAATGCCTAAACATTACAGCTGACTGAACACAACACAAAAACTCAGCTATATCATGCTCAAGACTGTTACTTTCCAAATGTGCAGCTGTGTGTGCAATTCTGGTCCTTTTGTTGTTTATTTTGGTGGCAAGGCTGGTGCTGATGTGATTATTACAGGAGTGAGAAGGGTCAAAGGATCATCATTTACCATCAAGTGCAGGATTAGCAACGCACTGTTCAGCTCTGTATTTGGCAGGGACTAGCAAATGCAAGAAGACAGACGAAAGCCAGAGAAGTCTGAAACCTACTCAAGGGGAGCAAAACTACCTTCATTATTGGCAGTTTCCAGGCTGAGCTTTGTCTGCTTCTGTAACCCCCTTCCCACTCACACACATTCCTTTCCAGCAATGCTCCTTTATTTGGCTTGTCATTATCTTTTTGTTAAATCCACTTAATTGGTGCATTTAACTCTTTAAGTTCCTTAGTAGTCTCTCTGATAGCACTATTTTACCGAAAAAAGCAGCCGTAGCTTTAAGTATTACATTTCAAAACAGCATCTAAATTGAGCAAAGTCTTGCCAGTCTCAGTATCAGACTGTACTGCTTCAGTAACTCCCATACACTCCATAAAACACAAGGTATGATACAGCAAGCTGGACTCGATGAGTTGTGAAGCTGTCCAAATCAAAGTCTGCACACAACCAGGGTACTTTCAGAAATCCAAAGTCTACTTTTCCACAAGCTCCATTAGGACAACACAGCTGTATCCACCTGCTATGGACTATGGAGTTTTTCATGCCTCTCCTGCAGACCAGAGGGGATCCTCTCTCTGCGGCTCAAGGGTGATTAGTCGAGTTCACCGTGTGTTCTGTACCTGCTTTAAATTTCTATAGCTGGATCTACCAAGAATCTAATGAAGAAAATCCCACCTGTAAGGGGTGCCAGCAAACCCATATAATTATGTCAGAAAGAAAAGCAAATTAACATATTAATTAAAATTAAATATTCCTTTGGCAATTTGGACTTATGTGGGGAACTGCTGCAAGCTTAACACACATAAAACTGTCCCAAACTCAAGCTACCATCAGCTACACCCACACTGGGAACTTTGTCAGTATAACCCAGCCCAAGCACACAGCTTTGATATGGAATGGGAGATGCTCCGTCTTCATGAGGGCTTTTGTAGGGAGAGGTTGCTCTTTAATGGTTTTGATCCACAAGAATTGCTTTACTTCTGAAAACATACTGGTACAACACCCTTCACTGGGGGTGTAGCACTAGGGCTAAAGCTGGGCCCAGTACTGATATGATAAGGCATCGGCCAAAGTGCAAAGGGCTAGAGCAGTCAAAAGCTGGAATGTGCAAGGATCTAACTCCTACACATTCTCTGCTAGGGTTTCTGATGGTCAGAGCACAGCAGTACTAACTGCTAGCAGAGATCCTGCCCACAGATAGCACCCAAAACCCAAGGCTTTGCTTTATTCTCAAATCTCTTTGTAACTCCTGGATGGAAGAGTAAAACTCCTCTAAATGTTTGGGAGGGAAATCAGGAAAAAACCCCAGTGCCAGCTGTTCTTAATCCTGAAGGGTTTTTTCCGTGTTTATTGCCACACTCTTGGGAGCAAGGCACCGGGCAGAGAAAAAGCTCCACAGCCTTTCCCTGCTGATGCACATTTCTGACATGGCAACAACATGGGTTAAATTCCAGGCATGAACTGGGTGAGCTGTAGTTTTAACACGTTAACATGCTCTACCAGGGGAAAAGCTGAAGTATTTTTAGCATGGCTGGAGTGTTTGTCTCTGCACTGTTCTGGCCTTTTTTGGAATTGTTAACTCTGGAAACAAATACAATAGCCTGTGCAATAGTGAAACACCACCTATTTCTTTTATTGTTCGCCACAAAGAAGACTGCAAGTTGTACTTCCAAAGAGATTAAAAGAGAAACATACATCAGCTGCTTTTGCCACAGCTTACCCCCCTCAGCCAGTTCACTTACTCTTTCCCTATTCCTGCCTATGCTCCCTGGCCTTTCCTACTTACATGCTTAGCTCTGACATTTTTCTTCCTGATGAAATTCCATCTCGAGTTGTTGCTTGAAGGTGTTGCCCCTCGCTCTCCGGTTTGAATGGTGTGTGAGTGCAGTAAGAGGGGTCAACAAAACACACTCCACATCACATGAAACTGCCTTCTCATCCTGCCACTCACACGGCTACACAGACCAATTTCCAAGACATGTCTGGGAGAAGAATCTGCTGACAAAGTGTTTGATTTTATCCTGTTAAAACCCCACCACGCTGTGCTGGGGCAGAGCCCAGCAAGTCAGTTAGGGATAAAGGAGATGAAATTTAAGCACAAATTTAACCACGAGAATTAACACACAGCAATTCTGAGGACTGAAAGGGGAATCACACTGAGTGAAGGAGGGACACTCCCTCTCTCTCCTATTTTCTTATCCCATTTCAAATAATATTCCCTTTCTCCTCCCCTTTGCCTGGCACCAGCATAAGCCTGCAACACAGCTGTAAGAACAGATATCCGACAGTCCACGCTGCACACGGCTGCCATCAGCGTGCCCAGGGACTGGCAACATCCAGGCCACACATGCAAGTTACCCAGGGAAACAAAGTTCTTGAAAGGATTAATGGTGAGAGAGGCTCCTGTGGCTGCAAAAGGAGACAATGGTTGATGATTGCTCTCAGATGAAGGGAGAGGAGAACAAGCCTTTTGTTTGTCCCAGTTCTTCTCTTCCTCCTCTTCAGAAATTGTCATTACCAATCTGGAATTACTTCTCCAGTTACTTCTTGTTTCTTCTGGAGTGGGGGAGGAGATGGGGCAGTGGGGCTGCACTTAGCAACTTGGACTCATCTCTCAGGCAGCAGGACAAAGAAGATGGCCTTGAGGAAGTGACCAAAGCTGCAAACAGCAGCCACGAGCCAGTGGGAGCGAAGGCTGGGGTCAGTATTCACCACGCATTTCGTGATGTCTGCCTAATGAGAAGGGAAGAGAGATCGTCAGAGAGAGATGCCCACATCAGACACTGCTACAGGCTCTCCCAGCCCCACACCACTGCTGATGCAGCACTAGATGTTTGCTCTGACACTTCTACACACTTACAGTTTCTAAATCAGACCAAAGAGCCCTGCAAAATACACTTTCCTCATTCCCCATCAACAAGGCAAAGTGTCTCCCTTTTCAGCCACCACTAAGGAAAGAAATGCTACAGGAAGATTGTCCAGCATTTTCCTTTTTGGATAGCTAAATACAACTTTCTTTCCCTGTTTGAAAGGTCTAGGAAGCTTTGGCAGTAGTAGCATTCCCATCCTTTTCTGTTAAGCCAGATGCTTCCCAAAGGTTGTCCTATTTAATATCAGCTCAAGTTGCTTGCACTTTTTCTCCTGCCTTAATGTTTTCTTTGGAAGACATTCAAGCAAGCCAACCCCCGACTTATACTAAAGCAATGCAAGCTGCGTGTGTGGAAACATGTATGCTGGCAGAGATGCCTCCCAGACACGTGGGCCAGATTTAAAGATCACTTGGGCAGCTGGTTTCAAGTGTTAACAACAAGAGAAGCTGGACTGCAATGAATAAAAAATAAAAACAACAACCCAGCAAATTGATGAAGACAGGCTCGCAGCTGGCAGGAGGAGAAGAAAGTGGAAAATATCCAGAGTGTAAAGTGAACAGGACATAGGTAGAGAGAAAATCGAATTTTCTGGTGCAGGAATCAAAATTAGAAGCTCTGGCAGTGATACACCTGAGCTGTGGTTAAACTCCAGCCTAGCACAAGGAGATGCGGACTGTGGTTGTATAACACAGGGTGCAGACTCTCAATCCTGAGATGTTCATCCCCAAAACAGGACATGAGAGATGATGAATACTCCAAAAATCTTCTCCATTCCTTTTGCCTGTGTTGAAGACATGGGTGAGCCTCACCTGATCAACTTTGATCATCACTAGAAGAAGGCAGAAGATAGCTGAAGGGACAAACCTTCAGTGTCTGGTTAGTGAGCACAGCTGCACTAACCAACTCCATCATCACCTACAGATCAAAGCTTTGCTGACAGCAGCCTCCCATGTGTTCCAGCAGTTCCTTCCTCACACTGTCTGGAAGGCTGGCACGCTGCACCTCTCTGCACCACTGATCTCTTGGAAGCATCAGGAGATGCTAAGCCCATGAATAACTGACAAGCAAAGACTGCAGGAGGAATGAATACAGGTGCATAAGGATGGGAGGAAATAGGATGACAGGAGGAAGCTGAGTCAGCACAAGGTGTGGAAATGCTGCTGCTTACAGCTAAAAAAACCATGAGCAAATGTAGCATACAGCCAAGATAGCTGACAGAAGATGCTACAGTGTGGTACCAGTGGTTTTAGGTACTTTATCTGTATCGTGGATGAAAATAAAGTGGACCTTCCTGAATACTTTCAGTGATGGCTTAGCACACTCGCCCTATTTGCATTTGAAAGAAGTCTGAATTGATTCAGCCTGTTCAATTTTCATCACCATGGCCAGGCTTCGGGAATGAAGATTTGGGAAGGGCTCTACCCATGCTTGCTGCAAGTGCGCTGATGGCTAAAGAGGCCAATGCGAGATACCGTTCAATTTTAGCGAGCTGCACAATGTCATGTTTAAAACAAAGATGTCCCTTTAGTTGAGAGAAGTCACAACATGCAGGTACCTGTCTGGACTGGTACCTGATCCATGAGAAACATAAGTTCTGAAGGGCTTTAGTGCCTCATGTGAGCCAATACAAGGCACAGATATGCACACTGGGTTGATTACAGCTGCCAGAGGGTTAACTGTCAGATGAAATGTGAACTCCTTAAAGCCATGCTATGTTCTCCCAAAGACAATGAGCTCATTGCTCTAACCAAGAGAAGCTGCACTCAGAATCATTTACAAATTTGTATGGAGCTTGCTTAGATAAGCAAAATTGCTCAGCTGTATAACAATTGCCTTAGCTGCTGTTATCCAAACCAAGCATACCTGATAAGGCACTGGAAGTGAAAACTTCAAAGCTACTTAATAAACCAGGTCTTTGAGCCTTGTCAGGCACTGATAAACTGCTGCAATGGCAGTTTGATCTTCTGTGTTAACTGTTCAAACAAATTCAAGTTAGAGGCCCAGCTTTGTAGCAAATGCTGCTATGAAAATTAAAATTTTCCTATTTTACTGTAGAGCCACTACTGAGGCTGCAAACTCTCCACAGGGAGAGATGATGCCTCAAAAGTTCAAACCTTTTTCATTCCTCCTGAGGTTTGAGTTGGGTTTTGTGGGGTAGGGTCTTCTCCACTCTATGGAAGCAGCATAGGAACCTGCTGCTGAGTGGGGAATTTCAAATGACTTTCCAAGGTCTCTGCAGTGGCTTTTCTGGACCAGCTCAGGGCACGGTGGTTAGTCTTGGCAGCCTCAATGTGAGCTGATACATAAGAGATGGGTGCCATGTGCACAGAAGAAATAAGGACTTTGTGCCTAGACAAACTAACACCAGCTAGACCAGGCAGCGGGTGAGAGGGTCCCCACCACAGAGTTGTTTGGTCTGGCCCATTAGTGAACAAGGGAAATACCTTGCTGCAGTGCCTAGATCAAGAGGAAGAACATTCAGGGAAACACAGTACAAGATGGCAGGAGGATTAGAAGCTTTCCCTCAGACTGAAAGGACCCCTTGTTTCTGGTGGGCAAATATCCCCTTGTTGCAGCCCAGAATTGCTCATGAGGGTGCTGGACACGGGCTGTATCAGCACAACCCAGAAGCCTTCACAGCCATTTTGCGATGGGGGACAGTGAAAACTGGCTTCCCTTCCTTAGGGCCAGATCCCAAGAGCAATCAGCATAGGTTTAGCAACTCCAATAGGAATGTGCTGCCCATCCAAAGAGGAGTGGACTGGCAGAAGGAGCTAGCAGTGGACTTCTCAGCTGCACAGAACCACTGCTGGTCTGGGGATGGGTTTTGCAGCTTGTTTGCTTTGCAAAAAACTTCGCAAAAATATCCATTTGAAACTATCCAAACACACTCTTTTGAACTCTAATGAAGTAAAATAAAAATTAAAACAAGATGCTAACTTATCAGAACATGCAAGTTTTATCAAAACAAAGAAAAAAATTGGCTGGAAACCAGAAGGAGACACATTCCCATGCAACATTTCCATTTCAATGAAACTGGATCTTTTCCAAAGGAGAAATTGTTTCAGAGAATACATTTCAAGCAGCTCTACAGGTACGCAGTTAAAATAAGACTCGAATAACACTGAGGCAGGGACAGGCATTCACAGGCAGGAACAGTGCTACTTAATCCCAGGATATCCTCTTTACCTGCTTCAGCACAATTAATTGTGTGGATGCAAAATGGAACAGATCAGGGCATTCAAATCAAAGGTTACTTTTAGCCCAACCAAACAGTTCTGAGTCAGCTGGCCTCAAGGTGACACAGCTTCAGAGAGGGCAGGGATGATTTAAGGTAGGGTTGGCACTTAAGTGAGCGCACGGGATCCAAAATCAGAACAATGCTACTTTCCCAGTTTTCTTCACCAAAAAGGTGCCTTCATTCCTGGAGAAACACCTACAGGCACACTTGGGAAGTCCTAGCACAGAGGAGCAATAGTCTGTTTGGAAAAAGACATGCTCCTCTCTCCAGGGCTGTGCAGGTGAGGAGCATGACCACTTCCTGATGGCTCAGGAATAAATTTCACCTCTTGGAAAAGAGGGAATTTGCTGCTGTGTCTCAGTGTGGAAAGAGTGCATGCCTTGGGAACAAGATGTCCCATGAGCTCAGTGGAGTCATAGGGCAATATTTAGCTCCAGGCAGCATCTGCCTGGCAGCACATCAAAGCACTTTGGGCTCCATCGCTCCAAGGAGTGTCTGTGTCCCTCCCAGACAGGCACATGGACCCTGGTACATACATACAACCACTCACCTGCCAGACACTGATATAGCCAGACAGTCATCCCAGCGGGCTGGGGAGGTCATGGAAAGGTGTCTGGCTACAGCACCAAAGTGAAGTTTTTATTCTGAACAATCCTCCACAGGAGCCAATGCTCCCATTGGGCATAGAGAAACCAAAGAAATCAGATGCTTAAAGGTGAAAGGAGAATTAACTTGGCAAGCCTAATTTTTTTTCAGTTTCTGGAAAACAGCTGGCCAAGAAAATCACTGAATGGTTTTGGTTGAAAGAGACCTTACAGACCATCTAGTTCCAACCCCTGCTATGGGCAGGGACACCTTCCACTAGACCAGGTTTCTCCAATCCCCATCCAACCTGGCCTGGAACAATTGCATGGATGGGGTAGCCACAGCTTCTCTGGGCAACCTGTGCCAGTGCTTCACTGAAATGATCCCTACTTACAGTCTCCCACTATGACTGGCTGTTAGCTCTGGAGAAGATCAGGAACAGAACAGGTGCTGGTGGGTCAGGATTGAATTATTTTGGCTCAGCTACACAGGAAACTGAGGACCAGAATAGCTGACATTGTTGAGGGCGGGACCAGTAACAGAGTTATATAAGTCTAGCACAGGTGTAAGTAGGACAGAGGTGGCTACAGGGCTGCGGAAGAGAATTTCACACAGCCTTTTTTGGCATAAAGCTGCAGTGGAGGCACTCTCACTTTCATTAATTGGGTTATTTTCTGGTGTGCACACGCAGAAGCAAGTTTGATCAGACAGCATTTCTTACCCAGCCTCCTCTCCTTTTCAGCCATGTCACCAAGGTCTTGCGGACAAACTCTCCCAGGCAGTCGACGATGGTATGAACCATGGCTGGCTGCGCGTGTCGCACGCAGTCCACTGCCAACCCAGCTGCCACAGCGTAGAGAGACACCACCTTGCCCCATGTTATGCCTGTGAAAAGAAGAAAGGTCATTCAGATTTACACACACGCAAACAGTTCAGTCTTGAATAATCAAAGGAAATGCCTCTCCTTCATTACACGTGCCCACGCTGCCGGTGTGCAGCCACAGTTCCGCAGGTTCTCTACCATGGGAGAAATACTAGGGGACCAGGACTGGGGAAAACTCTCCACACAGAGAAACAGAATGAAATAATCTGTCCTTGGTATGGTTTGATCACCTCTCAGCACTGGGTGCACAGCTTTGCAGAAAGCAGCCCAGAAAAGGGAAGATGTCCACCACCATGGTTTATATTGCCATTGGCTCTCAGCCACACATATGCTGCACAGGAGGTGATGGAATTCAAATAGTTCCAACAACCTGAGGTTTTCGTCATCAGCAAAATTCTTTAATACCCTTTAGACAAAGCATTCCTGTTTTTTTCTAGATCAGAGAAAACTGTTCCAATGTGACGCTCAAAGCACATGAGATAAGCATCTTCAGTTCTCCCATGGCACAAAAGCAAAAAAGGGAGGCAAAGCTACACGGCCAAGGGGGTTAATAGATTCACAGTCGGAATACAGGATTTATAAAATCCTGAGTTGGAAGGTACACACAAGAATCACAGAGACCAAACCCTGGCCCTACACAGGGCACCCCAAGAATGCCACCACGTGCATGAGAGCCTTGTCCAAACACTCCTTGAGCTCTGGCAGGTTTGGGGCCATGCCCACTGCCCTGGGGAGCCCGTTCCAGTGCCCAATCACCCTCTGGGTGAAGAGCCTTTTCCTAATATCCAATCTAACCCCCCTGACATAGCTTCATGCCATTCCCTTGGGTCCCATCACCAAAGAGCAGAGTGCCTGCCTCTCCTCTTCCCCTCATGAGGAAGCTGTTGATCAGCATTGGTGTCCTCTTCAATGCAAGGAATACACCTCAGACTCACCTGAAAAACAGGTAGTTTCAAGAATTTGGCCACTGTGCCTACAGCACTAACACTGCCTATCCTACACCACTGAGGGCAGCGCAGGAATGGAGAGTCAGTTATCTAATCTCCCAGGAGACAGCCTTCCTGCCAGGCTGACTTGCCCGCAGCAAGTGCTCCATGGAAGTTGTCCCAGCAGCAGCCATCTTCCTGTTAGTGCTAGTGATAAGCACTTGAGCTCAGCTCTGCGTCCCAGCCAACTTCCTGAGATGTCCCCCACACTTTACCATCACTACTGGGTATAAATCCTTCATGCTCAAACATCACAGCCAGCTGTCCCTCATCAGGCTTTTATCAGCCCCAGTCACCTGGAAATGCAACCCTTTTGCTCCCATACAGAATTACCACTGCACAATGAGGCATGGATTTCCTTTGGATACACTAGGAAGTTGAATTCCCCCTTGTGCTTTGTTATCTGGAATAGCCATGTTTATCAAGCATACTGTGAAGTATTTTACAGTGTTAGGTCTCTGTGGAATCTGTCCAAGGTCTCTCCCAAACATAGCCAGAAGCCTGGTGACTTTCCAGTATTTGAAACCACATAGAACTGTTCTACAGGGTTGCAACAAGAAAGAAAACAGGTGAAAGGATGGTAAGATTTGTTCAGTGACTAGATCTAAGGACTTGGAGGGGTTAAAGACACCATCAGAAAACTGGATGTGCTCAGCAAGCAAAAATACAATTTCAATGGGTTGAATAGCCTCCCTCTTTCCTTCATTGCACTCTCAGATCCACAGGAACCCCCACCTCTGGGATGGAGCTCCAGCCTTCTCACAGCTGTTCCTACTGCAGCAGAGCACCCCATATTCCTTAAAAACAGAGATTTCAGAGCATTTCCACAGTTTTTCCACTTTGTGACCCAAAAGAGACACTCATACTTTTAGGAATCATTTTTCTTTTTTTTCCCTTAAATAAAAAAAGTACTAAACTTCAGAAGAACTCTTCAAATGTCAGCCACAGGAACACACTGTTAGACTGAAGAAAATCCATTCAGCATTCCAAAAAAAGCCACTTTTCACTCATGACTAATGTAAGATCAAAATTTACAGATGATCCTTTTGTGAGGCTCTGCAGCAACAGTAACAGCAGTAGCTCGGTGACCCCTGTGATACTCTTCTTCCTCAACATCACCCCCAAGATCAGAGGAAGTTATTAATATGGCTAAAGCATCTTTTTCTGGTTTTATTTGCTGAGCAGATCCTGCAGTGTCCCTTCCCTGGAGCTGTCATTCTGGAAGTTTACTGCCTGTGTGGCATTCACACTATTTATTTCTCTTTCTCAAAGTGTGTCACCATGACAGCCAGCAGAACAAGCCAGGAAGAGACTATGAAACCACATGAGAAAATAGCAGACAGAGGGGTTCTCCCAGCAAGAAAGTGTACCAGTACAGCTCAATATGTATCTACATAATGAAAGAAGTTTTAAGGTGTTACACTCCTTGCTGATGATAGCTCTGGGACTAGAGCCACAGCTGGCTTATACTCAGCTTTAGTGTAAGTCAGTTTTACAGTTCTCCCTCCCTGCAAAAATGTGACTCCTGGAATCTTGAGTTACATGAACCAAAGTTACCCAGAATTCCAGGGAAGAGTTCACTGGCTTATTCCCAAGCTTTTACTGACAGCACTCTTTAAGTATCTGAAGCAAGTCCACTAGCTCTGAGATATTTACAGGAAAGTAATAAACACTAACAGGGCTGAGGTCCGTCTGGTACAGAAAGACAGCTGCTGTCTTGGTTAACTTTATTTTAAACCCAAGTTTCTCTTTCCAACAGAAGAAACATGTATCCACAGCCTGTGAAAGATAAAGGCTCAAGAGACCCATGACCTCTGCAGTACACAGGAAAGCAGTTTACTCTAAGAAACATCAGTCCAGTGAGGATGGAGCGGAAACCCTTCAGCTCCAGCTTCCCTGCCAAGGTTGTTCCATGGTGGTACCTGCTGCAGGTCTTGCACAAGGTGAAGGCTTCTCCGGCACATAGAGAGAAACCCTCTCCCTTTCACTGGACAGCAGAAAAAGGATGAGTTGTTGGCCAATGCTTATCATGGTGATGGATGTGGAGAGCTTGGCAGTCACATCCTCTTTCCAGAGCATGTTTATCAGGGTCAAACCAATCTTTCAGTCTGCTTTTCCTGTTGCCAGCAGAGCCAGGCCATCGGGGTGGCAGTGGAGGAAGCTGCCTCCTGATTTTTGTATGTCTGAAAGTCCTATTGTCACTGCTGGAGGCAGAAGATGGAGACAGCTGACTGGGCTCCTCACCCACAACAGCAGGGCACCGCCTACATTCTTGTTCTCACCAGTTATAGAACCACAGAATCAACTAGGTTGGAAGAGACCTCTGAGATCATCCAGTCCAACCACTGACCTAACACCACCCTGCCTACTAGACCATGGCACTAAGTGCCACATCCAAGTCTCTTCTTAAATATCTCCAGGGATGGTGACTGGACTACCTCCCTGGGCAGCCCATTCCAATGCCCTATCACTTCTTTTGTAAACAATTTCTTTCTAATGTCTAACCTAAACCTCCTCTGGTGCAGCTGTGCCCCCTTGTTCTACTGCTGGTTGCCTGAGAGAAGAGACCAACCCCCATCTGGCTACAACCTCCTGTCAGGTAATTGTAGAGAGCGATAAGGTCTCCCAGGCTTCCTCTTCTCCATGCTAAACACACCCAGCTCCCTCAGCTGCTCCTCACAGGATCTGTGCTCCAGTCCCTTCACCAGCCTCATTGCCCTTCTCTCTACCTGTTCCAGCATCTCAATATCCTTCCTAAATTGAGGGGTCCAATTGTTGTAGGGGATTCCCGAACCAAGTGAAGAGCAGACACCTCCAATACTTGGGCCATGCCTGTGGCTGGTCCCCCTGCCCAGGAGGGCTCCAGCAGCCATCCAGTCCCAGACGGGACAAGGGAACGTGCCTCACCAGCCCTCCTCTGCACCTTCCCAGGACACCAGTTCCATTAGTTTTTCTCTCTCAAGGACTCCCTTGGCAGGGGTAGAGGAACAAAATGTAATGAAATGGCAGTATCTTTGTCCCCCATGATGTCCAGGCCAGGTTCAGGGTGACACTAATGTGATGCATCCCTCAGCATAAGCTGGAATTGTATCTGGCCAGTGCACATGAGCAGCAAAGACATATAATCTTGCCCCAAATTCCTCAAAAGGCCTGGCTGCCATCCATACTGGGTGAAATGGGCACACATCACCAGGCAAGACAATCCATTTACAGGGCTTCCCACTGTGTGGACTAGCATGCACAGGAGCTAACAACAACAGGGAATGGAAAACTGGTCCAGAAAGGAATGATCAAAACAGAGAAAGCTCCAAAACTTCTGCACACAGAGATGGAACAAAAGGATATGGAAAAAGTGAAGAGCTGCTTAGAAAGCATTACAAAAATAAGAAATACAAGTTGCAGACGCAAGGCTAGCCATGGAGCTGAAAGTATGTAAACACTGGTGAGCGCAGGGGAAAATGAATTAGCAGGAGAGGAGTGCTCTTGAAAGTGTTCCTGTTCGTATCAGCTTGTCTGTCCCAGGGGAGAGCTGAAGAAGGCATAAGACATGGCTGCGCAGTCTCAGAGCACCACACTACCCAAGGCTGCTCAAATAAACTTCCCTCTGCTCCACTCGGCATCAAAGACTGGCTCACAAATCAGACCTAGAAGAAACATGATCCAGTGCTACGTTTCAACAGCTGGAAGAATACAGCCAGACACAAAATACTTTGGTGGAGAGAAAGAAGCCAAGAGGAATGAGCACAAGGCAGGAAATTCGAGTCATAAGGCCTAAGCAATGAGGGAGCAGCAGGATGCACTTCTAACAGCATTTCATAGAATGACAGAATGGTTTGGGCTGGAAGGGAACTCAAAAGCTCATTCCACCCCCGATATTACAGAATCAGCTAGGTTAGAAAAGACCTCTGAGATCATCGAGTCCAACCTATGACCTAACACCACCTTGTCAAGTAGACCATGGCACTAAGTGCCACATCCAGTCTTTTCACCAGCCTAGCAGCTCTTATGAACAGCAGGGAACTGTTTCCTTTAGGAAAGGAAAATGTATGTCCTTTTTCTACCTTTGTGTCTCCACCAAGTAACCCCTTCCTTCTGGGACTTACTCAAACAGCTAATGTAAATGTCAGCTCAGCTAGGCCCCAATCCACATCCTGTTAAAGTCAGGTGAAAGTCTCCTGCTGCCTGCACAGCATCAGAAACACTGGTAACAACACAGAGGTCATGCTGCTGCAGATCCTTCACCATCCAAAGCAGATCAGGGCTCTGGGGTGTGCATCTCCACACAGATGGGCTCTCCTCGCTCTAAATAACTAATGGGGTGTATGGAAACAGGGGAGCAAAATACAGCTTGAGCCTTACTATAGTTTCTTCTCCCAGATGACAAGCAATGGGACAAGAGGAAATGGCCTTGAGTTGCACCAGGGGAGGTTTAGATTGGATATTAGGAAAAATTTCTTCACTGAAAGGGTGGTCAGGCATTGAAACAGGCTGCCCAGGGCTTAGTCAAGATTTGTAGGCTGTATGGACAAGAGTGAGCACAGCCAGAGCTACACTGTGAAGACTCAAAACCAGACCAGAGTGTGGAAGACAGACATGTGAAAGATTAAGGAGAAAATCTCTCCAGCAAGAAAGGGTCACAATCCCCTACCCCTCTGTTGGAAAGGCATTGTGAGTGACTAGTGGGGCTTCCCAGGCCCTCCAGGTACTGCATTGCCAGACTATGGCTGTTTTCTTAATAAACTGCACAGCAAAAAACAGCCTGAGATGTTTCAGCCCTTCATAGCTGGCATGAAAACTCAAGACTGAACTTGAGTGTCTGGTTTCCTTTGCTCAATAAGAGCCTCTTTCCTCTGAACTATGCAAAAAAAAGTAAGGAATGAATGTCTGGCTGTCACAGTCAACTCTGATTTGCTAGATTTAGTATTAAATGCTGTCTTGAGGCTACAGTGGGATCCAGGAAGGCTCAAAATCAGCAAACTCCTACCCCTCTGCCACTCAGCAACTTCTACCAAAAGATGTTACCACAACAAGTTGATAAAAGCAATTGAATACACAACCCCCAGAGTGGCAGAGATGAGAACAAATAAAAATCAGAGCATAGAGAGCACTGGGAAGGTTTGAATCGACCCCCTATGCGGCCATCCCACTGTCAGCCATTCTGCAGCACAATGTCACTAGACAAGGGGCAGCACTGGCAACAGAGCTCTAGCCTGTGTTTCTACCATGCTTCCAAAGCCTCCAGCATTACCAGCCTCACAAGGGCTGAGCTCAGATTCCTATCTTAGTACTCTGAAAAAACAAGTTTATTACCTAGAGTTATGATTTCTAGCTTTAATTTTAAACCATCTACACCTTGCATTTGACTCCTGAGCTGAAAAGTTGAAGAGAACCAAAAAATGCAGCTCTCAATGAATTTGTCAATATGTGGTGAGAGCAGGATTTCTAGAAGGCAGCAGAGCTTTCTCCCCAGCATCATGCTTATGAAGCATAGCAGCACACACAGTCTGATCCACTTGCAGCCATCCACCTTTCTGGCTTAGGTCCCTGAGTCACTTCAGCTCTGGAGGTGGGCCAGCTCTGATTGCAGGCAACTCTAGTAATCTAAGAAGATCACCTATTCACCTGCAATGCAAATAACCTGATCCTCTCAACTTGACCCTTGTTTTTCTGCAAGCCTTTCAGCAAATAAAGCTCAGCACTAAGTGACATGACAGGGCACTTGCGCTTTGAGCACAGCTACACTCAAGACATTCCTGCCATACTTGCCCAGCTCTTTCTGAGCTCACAGGACCTACCAAACCAGCCCCGTGCAAAGGCAATCTGCATCCCAGGCATCTCTGAAAGCCTGCTGAGGGCTTTAGTACTAGCCACACAATCCAATTCCATCCATTTCCTATAACACAGCATCAATTTCCCTGCCTCAGGGAGTAAATCTGCCCTGCTCAACCTGCCAGGAGCCCTGCCTGAGCAGTCCCTCTCAGAGATCTATTTTACCATTGTTGTGATTCTAGGGAGGATCCATGCTCCCCACCACAACACACTTCACACCTTCTCCATGTCAGGGCTTCTCCAGGATGTCAATGGTTCCACACAAAGAAGCACAGCTGATTGTGACAATAAAAAGGGTTTTAGTGAGGACACTTGTCTGAAAGTACAACAGAAACCTGAACTTCTATACAGTAGTAACTATTCGTAAAGTGACAAGAGTCACTGTGTCCTGTGACACTTGCCAGGTCATTGTCGCTGGTTCCAGTGCTTTCATACTGCTATGCTCCTGGCAAGTTGCTGTCTTTGGGTTTTTTTTCCTTTTTTTTTGGTTTTGTTTCCAGTCTGTAAGATCTATTGTCCTTTCACAGACAACACAAGACATTGCAGAAGACCTACAACAATGTTAGGACCTGCCTGACATAAATAAATCTCGGTGTAAAAGGTTTCTCTTCCTTCGATTCCCACAGGCTGCATTTCCAGTCAAACGCAGGGACTGTTTCCAGGGGAGGCTGAGGTTCTCTTGCAGGAACACAGCACAGGACATATCTTTACTTTTGACCATCATCACTGGAACCAGTCTAACAGCAGCAGCAGAACACACATCTAAGCTGGGAGAAAGTTCAAAGCACCTGTTCATCTGGAACAGCCTTCAGGGTCAAGACTCTCCCAGTATGAGAAAGGAGAAGCCGCAGACTCCATTGCAGTTCCGGCTATTGCTGTGGGAAAGGAAGCCAGGAGGAGAGGAACTCCCTTGTGATGAGTTGGTTCTGGCTCCCAGCATCAGCAGCATGAGCTGCAACAGGGGAGACTCCCACGCAATAAAT
Organism: Grallaria varia; assembly: GCA_013396735.1. NCBI lineage: Eukaryota > Metazoa > Chordata > Aves > Passeriformes > Formicariidae > Grallaria > Grallaria varia. The sequence continues at coordinate 100,869 of VWZG01003869.1, forward strand.
CTTCTGCAGTTGCCAATGGTGAGCAAAGGAGCTTGGAATGAGTGACCTCCCTGTGCAAGGATGTAACACCACCTCCTGTCTAGGAAGAGCAGGAGGTGCCTTCTAGAACCAGCCAGAACCTGCTGGGAGGATACAACAACACAGGGCATTTCCCTGCCAGAGGAGAGCTGAGAGGAGCTCTTATTAAATCATTAAAGCATGGCACACTGCCAAACTGCCCACAGCCCTTTCAGAAATCAGGCCCCACCTTGCAGACTATCCCAGAAACACGCCTTCTCCAAGACAGGTGGCTCCATCTTGTTCTTTTCCACCCAGCCCTGTCTGTGTATCTGTCTGGGCACAGTACCTGCAGTGAAAATCTGGGCAGCCACTGCCAGGAAGGCATCCGTCACCACCGTCTCCGAGTGCAGTGAGATGTTCAGTTGGCGGGCGATATTCCGGTAGACATTGGGGCGAATGTATTCCAGCTCATCCCCTGGAAGCAAACAGCCAGAAGTCAGCACACCACTAAGTCCTGCTCTCACCATGTAGGAATTACAACTAGGGCCACCCCACAGATCCCTTCAGAAAAAGAGACTGAACCCCAGCTATCCCTGAGTTTAAGCAGGCAGCAGAGTGCTTAGGGTGCAACTCCCTACCACCTGCATCCTCCTTTCACAACATCCCCTGTGTCTGTGACTTCTAAAGGGAGTGGGTAAAGGCAGTGGCCTTGTACCAGTGGTGTAGCTGCAGTAATCCCTGAAATGCTGTTCCCAGGCTGGCTGCCTGGCTTTCCTTCAACACAAGAGACAGTCTTCAGATAAGCAAAGCTGTCTCATTTTATTTCAGAAGTGAGAAAGAGGCATGTATATCCATGTAAGCTTTTGAGAGATACACCCATTCTCAGCACCCCATCAGGCTTGTATAAAACTGCCTGAAGTGCATGAGAGCAACTCAAGAATGCTGGAGTCTGATGAAAGCCAAGGATCCACCCATAGCTGCAGAACATTAATTGAGCAAAGAAACTCTCAGCTCAGCTATTTTACACTCACACAGGCAGAGCATTGATCTAGAGTTATTTCTCTCCTCCAAATGGTTAAAGAGATGTTCATTTCCAAGGCTGACTCCTCAGCAGCAAGGTTGCTGACATAGACAGACACAAGCTTTACCTCCAGAGTGTTTTTGACCCAGCTGGGAAATGGCCAGAGGTATTAGGTCAGCTTGAAGATCAAGATGGAATTACCAAGGACAAACAGAGAACCTCCTCCCACAGGACTGAGCAATGGAGCTTGGGAAACAACAGTAAAGCTTTTCCTCTGTAGCAAAACAAACCATTTTTGAGAAGTAGAATTAATAAAGCCCAGTTTCCAAGGGATTTCTCTCTTTAGAGGGGTTCATGGATATTTAATGAAGGTTGCATAGCTGCTGTAGGAGCATGATTTAACACAAATGTTGCATGGGATCAAAGTCAATTGTGCATAGAGAGTCCTATTTGGCTTAGATTTGGGACACACTGCGCCCTTCTGCACAAGGGCACTCTGGGAAAAGGAAGAGCTACCCCAACAGCTTAACAACCCACTGCAAGACCCAGGTGACTTGGCCCAGCCAGAGGGCAACCGATACTCCTCAAAATTTCATTATATGGGAGCTAAAAAGGAAGATGCCACCACAATCAGGAGCTTGTTCCAGAGTCATTAGCCACCGATGCATTAATTAATTAATTCATTAATTCATTTAACTGGCACTCAGCACAGTCAAAACCCACCTATACAGAATTCCACAGCTGAGGTCTCACACTTTGAGTGTGGAATTGTCCCAATTTAATGGCAAGAGGAAACCCTGCCAACACATGGCCAGCCCTGATAAGAAGAAACCTTACTGGCACTACTCAACAGCTGTTTTCTCCTCACAGGCACCACATAAGCTTTCTGGTAAACGTAGGAAAATGGGGATAGCCTTAGTTACCTGAGAGGGAGGCATGGGAGGCTGGGGTCAGCACCTGGCAGCCTGCCACTATTAGAACTTCTAACAAGCAGTGCCTGGAAGCCCCACATGAGATCAGGGTTTGGTTGGAGGCACAGGGCAGACAGGAGCATCTGGACAAGGAAAGCACAGAAAAGCATTCCCAGGTTCAGAGAGAATCCCTGCTCTAGCAGCCCCAGGACCTCTCCTGCACCATGTTACATTGGTGCTGGTCTTCAGAGCCCTTGTTCAGATGTCCAACTTTGCAACATTTAGACCCATTTTGGGGCTTCTCCTTCCTCCAGTGATTATGGAGGAATCAGCAGGGAAGCAGAGACAGAGACAGCAGAAGCTCAGCGGTCAAAGGGCTTCCCTGGGCCTTGGCCAGAGGCAATACAAGTTCAGATAAACCAGACCTCTGACACACATAGCAGAATAGTCTGGGATGCCTCATTTGGCCACATCACTAGGTTTTACCACTTCAGACTCATCAATTGGACTAATTAGCTGCTAAGCCTCACTGAGCTGATTGGCTCTCACTCCCCAAGACCACAACTGCATTGCCTGTGCCCAGCACCTCTCCTGGCCCATCAGTCAGTTCACTGGACTTTCTACATGCAAGACAGCTAGAAGATACTCCATCTTCTCATCTCCTTAGGGCTCCTCAGCACTATCACGGAGAAGAAAACTGCCCTGGCTTGTTGCACTGCTTAGGAAGTGGCGAAGGACTACCATTCCTGACAGGTGGTTGTGCTGGTGAGATCAACAAAGGAGAAAAGAAAGGGATGGGCCATATGGCAAGTGGAGTTTCTGAAGAAACAGGACAGAAACAACTCTTCATCCTAATGAAGAGGACTGCTCATGCTTCCGTTGCATAGGTACCACGTGGCGCTCTCCAGATTTGCTCAGAGAAGGCGCCAAGTTCCTCAGACTATCAGCCAAATCCTTCCATCTGGACATAGCTAAGTAAGAGGAGAGTCATCTAGGAGACACCTTCAGATCCAGCGTGCCATCTCCTTGCCCTTTAATGTGATCCTGGTCACCCACAGAAGATTTGGTTGAAAGCAAATAAATCTCAACCCTCAACCCAAGCAGAAAGGGAAGCCAAAGAGGCAGTGAGATTGACAGAAGAACAAAAAAAACCAAAAAAAACTGGCCAAAGACCAAACAACCACTAGACACAAAACCAGAAGTCAGCATAGGAGAGAAAAAGTATGAATTGAAAAAAGACAAACAGCTAGACTTGAGCACACAGGATGTTAATACCCAAAACAAAAGGCCAGGCAGCTGACAGCATTAGAAGGTGTTCCTGGTATAAGCACAGCTCTAGAGCACGTCTTCACATCAGAACCTTCAGGCATGATCTTCAAATTGTTCTACCTGCAGTCCCTGCAGTCGCTGTGCCACTAGGGGGGGGCACCAAATCGCAGCATATGACAGGAAACATCAGCCAACTCCTCGCTCCACCAAAAAGCAAGAAAACTCAGGTCTTGCTGAATGATTAAGGCAGACATAGGAAAATTCAAAACACAATCATTCAAAAGCAGCTTTCATAAAATCTCCAATGTATGTTTCCTAAGCCAACTACTCTCAAATTAAAGGTCCTTGCAGTAGGGTGAGCTACTGCTGAAGCCCACATCTAAAGGTAGCAGTGCCCTGCTAGATGCCAGTTTGGGTTGTTGGATTGTGTCATGGCAACCAAATCACTCTGGTCTGGAGAAGACACTGCAAGACCAAGTCAAATGCCCAGATGAGAAAGATTGCTCAAAGTACTGTGAAAACTGCTACACAGTTGGAGTCCCGTGCAGACAGAATTAGTTTGCTGCTGGGCTTTCCTGGACTGCATCATGATTTTCAGTTGTTGCAAGTCCTCAGAAAAAGGCAGCTTTGCAGAAACCCTGTGCTGAGAAGTGCTCCAAGGGACTGAGGAAACCCAAGCAAATTTGCTGTTTAGGGAAGATCACCAAAACCAAAACTAAATGCCCAAAGCAGAAAAGAAAAACCTCTATATCATCACATGAAAAGCCTCTTCCAGAAATCTCAGTCTGGTCCAAATTGCTCCACAAAGTTTCAGTCCTCCCCCCGTACCAGCAGGGACTCACCTAGCCGCAGCAGTATGGTGGACACCTCAGCCAGCTTACCCCCAGGCACTGGGACATTGTACTCGGGTTTGCTCCAGCTGACACCTGCTCGAATGAGCCTTGAGTTTATGTAGTCTCTGCAGAGAGCCTTGGCTTGGGACACAAGCTCTTTGTCAGTGGGAGATCTGTCAAAAACCTCCATCACTTCTGCAGCAAAGACTGAGGAACGGCGGAGCATTTCCATCCTCAACTGCTGAACCCACACCTCTGCACACACTGGCTGGAAGGCTGAGCCAATGCCTTTGATGGGAATCTACAGGATTTGTGGAGCAATCCTCTAGTCTTGTGGTTTGTCACAACTCCCAGCAGTTCTTCTCCACAGGCCAGTTTTTCATTTTACCTGCTGAGTAAAAGCATCTGTAAGTCCCCTAGCATCTCAAAGATGTAAATCAGAAGCCCAAGAATACCGTTATGCTAAAGTCAGTAGTATTACATTTGTCTCAGTCCATCTTACAGACAAGAGGTAAAGTCTTTCGTCTTTTGGTCACTCTGACTTTCCTTCAAGAATTCTGGCAGCATGGTCAGGGCTGCAGCACGGAAGGGCTGCAGTTTTGAACTCTCAAGGTGTTTCCTCTTTTTCAGTTCAGATTTGGCAGTTCTAGAATTACCCATCAAAGAGACCAGACAGTCAGAGCACGGAAACAATTCACAGAATGTGTAGACAATCTCAGCTTGTTTCAATTAAACTGAAAAATAAAAAGAATCCCAAATACAGTAACCTCAACCAGATGTCAACAGACATTCTGTCTCAGTAGGTCATGGATCTTTCAGAAAGAAACAGGGGTATGGGAGCATTTGAAATGTTTCAATAGAGACAGTTCACTACATTCTCAGTTTAGGTTTTGGTTCTGCCACTCTTTTCCCCCAAAGCAACGTGCATATTACTTCTTGAAAACCTCTAGGAATAGCAGCGCAGGCAAAACAGAAAAGCAGGTTTTCACACAGCTTTAAAAAGAGAAACTCAAAATTTCTTCAGAGGCACCTAAATTCATATGAGTTTTTAACCCAGTGCTGCTTTCAAAGTCAGAGTCAGAACAGCCTTTATTCAGATGCTAGTAAATGCATTTTTGGGTCTGCAGTTTCAGACACCTACTTACAATGACAATTTTCAAACAAAATAAAGCTAGTTATTTCTGTTTATCCCAAGGAAAAATATATTTACCTCTCATGCTGCACTTTTTCCCCCTCAGTGATTTCTTTTTGGGTTTGGTGTCATGTTTCTTTGGAAGATCTGCATCACTGAATACCTGGTTTAGGATTCATACGTTACTGTCACACTTCTCTGGAGAGCACTAGCCTCCTCTGCTGTGTTCTCTGCAGGGCTCACGCCAGTGCCTCCTTCTCCGTATCTGTCAGCTCTGCATCCTGGCTGCACTCCACTGGAATCCTTGGGGCTTGCTCTCCTGCTTTTAAGAGACCCAGGCGCAGAGGAAAGCTTCTGGCTCTAGCCTTGTAAGGAAGATGAAATAACCGGGAGGTGGGGTTGCTACGGCCTGAGAACGACGTTTTCTCCTCCCCTTTCTTCTCTCTTAAGGAGGTTCTTCATTATTCTTCGTTGGGCTTCGTTCAAAGACTTGACTTCAGGGTGAGAGTGGACCAGGTTACCCCACGTAACAGACAGTGATGAATGCACTGCTGAATTCCCACAGCAGCTTTTGCAGAGTTGATATTGGCCATTTTCATACGGTAGCCAAGTGGGGGAACTAACTGCACATCATCATACTTCAACGGTACGTTAGTTCTACCAATTCAATCCCCTCCATCGTTTTGGACTTTGTCCCTGCCCATGGCAGGGAGTTGGAACTAGATAATCCAACCCAAACCATTCTATGATGATTTTATGATTAACAATGAGAGCTACAGCTCGGGGCAAAGGCAAGCGGTGCTTGCATTCCACTGAACTATGAGTAGTCCGGTTAAAAAAAAGTTAAGTGTGTTTGCTGATAGGAATTAGGTTTTCCAGAATGAAGTGTTTTGCAGGAACATGTCCATTTTACCTCAGCATGTTAGGAAAACTAACATATAAAGTTCTAGGAAAACGTTTCAACTAGTTCCAACATATTTATAAATGTATAAATTATTTTCAACATCGACTTCTTGTTGCAACATTATCCTATTGATGCTATAATGCTGAACTTCCTTCCATGTGCATGTGTGTTATTTCATCTCAATAAGCCACATAGAAATGTTAGCTTTTTTGTGTTATGATTTGAAACAAAAGAAGTTTTAGTGACAGAATTTTCCCGCAAATTCTACCATCCCAAACACAAATTTTCCTGAACAAATAACAATTTGTAGATTAAGAACTGGGTATGTGGCATATTCAGAACACAGAAGTGAGAATTAATTGTTGTCATCTTGTTGCCTTCAAGAAAAGACAGAGACAAGTACACCTCTCCAAGGTGTTGATCACAAAAATGCCTCAAGTATAACCTGCACCACTGCTGGCCTCAAAATTGAGGGATAAAAAGGAACAAAAGAACTGCATGAAAAAGCCTTATTATGTGACGTATCAAACACTCTGGCCAGCAGCCAACACACAACTCATGCACAGATTAACACAGAGTATGTTGGCTGCCATTAACTGGATTGCTGGAGACTGCTTTGCTGTGTGGGAAAAGGGCTGAGGTACCTGATAGCCTGCAGCAACTGATCTTCTTTTTGAGATGGCTTTTTCTGGGAAAGGAGCAGGGTTAAGGAAAGGCACTTGTATGCAGCAGTAGCCAGCTGGGACCACAGCTCAGCTCGACGTGATAATGGTGAGATGGCAATAGGGACTGTGCATCTCCAGCAACAGATGTGTTTGTTCCAATATTCTCTCAGAAATCTGTTTTTATCCACTAGCCTTCCTCAAATTTAAATATAGACAGAGGCCCGCCCCATAGAAGCTGACATCAAGACTCCACAGATCCTGTGCTACTGCCCACCCCTAACCCAGGCAGAGTCGGCCTGATATTCTCTTGGAAAATTGTATTTTTGCCTTTGCAACCCTGATGGCTGAAAAAAATGTTAAAAATTATGTCTTAGCTTCTTGCAACAGCTGACAGCTTGAAACAAGAGCCCTATCTAAATGGTCCCTATTCATCAAGGCTCTGAAACAAAGATGAATGCTTAAATATCAGTATTGCTTAACTAATGATAATGTTTCCCAGAACTCTGGCAAATATGCAAGTGCCACAGTGCCTCCCAGCTCCCCCCGCCCCAGGTGCCAATCTCATCCCACGTGTTCCCTGCCCAACTGTCAGAGCATGCAGCACCCCCTCAACTTCCACCCTGCAGCAAAGACACAAAAACTAGAAACATAAGGGCTGTGCATAATAAACCAAACTTTGTTTTACAAAAAAATCCCCAGTCAACAGTGCATGGTATTCTACCTATGTTATTTACACACTAAAAATACAACTTCACACTGAAAGATGCCTCTATAAGTAAAAATAGATGAAATCACAGCATACAGTGCTCAGCTGACTGCAAAAGGACAGGGCGTTACAATCCAAGGAGCAGTAGGTGTAATTGGAGCCCATTTTTCTACAGTGTGTTTATGCTTAGAGACCAGATCTATAATGGGAAAACCCCTGTGGCAAAGGAGTGACAGGAAACAGTGCAAAAGCAGCTTATATCACCCCAAATCACTGTTCCCAGTGTAGCTATTACTGGCATGACTGTTCTAGCTGGAACAACAAGCTTCACACCACAACTGTTGCCTTTCTCAGGTGGGGTGAACAAAACAGCTTGAAGCTCTCCTTTAATAAAACTAGGGGGCCACAGAGATACAACTACATTCTATAAGCATGTCAAATGGGAACAAACTCTGGTGAAGCCACATCAGCAAGAACACAGCAATAGTCTAAATGTGGACAGCTTCGGCTCTATATTAAATAGTTTAACTGCTAGAGAAGGAAGTCTCTGGAAAGGCCTTTTAGCTGTGGCAGTGGAAGCAATATAGCTAGTGAGCACACTGACTTTATGAAAGGGTCTGCATGATATGAACGCCCACAAGAGCATAAGAACAGCCCCAAAGGCCCTAGGAGGTCATTCAGCTTTGTGTTTCCAGAGCCTCGTTCCTATTGGAGGCATTGTTCTGTGTCACCTCGCAGTGCCTATCCCAGCCACTTCACACAGCCTACAATTCCAGTGAAAACTACACACTGTATCACAGAGATCCCATGTTATAAACATCTGCAGAGTAAGGATTTTGAGAAACAGAGGGATGCCAAAGACACAGAGTTGATCTCCAGAGAGCTGGGGAACCAACCCTGCTCGCCTCTACCTTCTGCAAGAGGTTTCTCTTCAGAAACAAGATGCTCTGGCAAAACCCTGGCACCGTAGCAAGACCAATGCCTTCTACCAAACCATCCCTGAACCATGTTCTGCATTATCTCACCCAGTTTAACATACAGTCTTATCCACACTGACTCTTTCTGTCTGATTTTTGCAGTAATACTTTGAGTTTGTGTTTGTGAAGTTATCGCCACTGCAAAAACACTTACAGTGTCAAGCTTTGGGGCTACAAAGTTGTACAGAGAGGTTGGAAGAAACACTTCTTTTCATGTAGAAATATTTTGCCAGCTGTAACAGGAAAATAATACATAGAAGTAGAAGCTTAATGCAACCCAAACAAAACACTGAGGCTTCTTGAACATTTATCCTGTTTCCAAAGGCCTTAATTGAAAGTCTCCTCACAGCCAAGCAGTGAGCTGTATCACTTGATTGATGGAAGCACCTTGGAGCATCTTTCTTGGAGCAGGATTTTGCAGTGCCAAGTGTCACATGCCAGACCAAAGAGGCTGTGTCACAGTCAACTTATCTTCCATAGCCATTAGACAATTTGCCTTCATGAGCATACAGGTCTAGTGACCAATCCATTACTTTGGTTTCTGACGTAGATTAGCACTGATACTCAGTATTTTCATCTCTTGACCCACTGCCACTGTAGACATTTCTTTGTTATCCACATGTTTTGACAAAGGCAGAACAGAGATGTGGTGTAGTCCAGAACGGATGTACAAACACAGTGAAGGGGAAACCGTAGCAGGAATTTAACATTAGCATAGGAGTTGAAACACAGAACCTGTATTGCTGAATCTTATTTTGGAAATGTTGTCCAAAAAGAGTTTAACCAATAGTTGCTACAGAAGTATCAAGTCAACAGCCGGTCCCTGTAAGACAGCAGCTTCTAGCTACATCTAGAACTTGGATGATGCTGCATCATCTGCTTAAGAAGATAATTGCATAGATATAACTGATTTGTTTGTCTCCTATCTTCTAATTTGTTTCCAAATGGCAGATTTTATTGAATGGATCATTTCATAAGCCAAGAAGGCAGCAAACACAAAGAAAGTGTTAAATTATGCAACAGCTGTAGCTTTGTTTTGAAATGCAATTATTTACCACCAAAAGAAAAAATGCAGAAAATGCCTAATGAGGTCACTGTCCCCAAGACAGCAGAATTCTCTTCCCTTTCAAGCTCTAACCAACAAAGGCAGAGGGTAAGCCCGTCTCATTCCAGCAATCAACCACCCACAAGGTTTGGGAATCAGTTCACACTCACACAAGGGATACATGCACTTGCACAGGTAAAGACAGGAAGGTGCCTCTGCCTGCAACGATCCTGAAATCTCAAGAGCTTGAAGTGGGTGCAGGCACTTCTGCACTGGTTCAGCAGCATTTATGAGCTCTGACACTGCTGAGTGCCAGCAAAACATTTCTACACACTTAAGATACCTCTAGAATTTGTACAACTCCACACTGACAAAAGTTTTCTTCAAAGCTGCATTGGAAAACCAGATTTACCCCTCTTACTCGGTGGAGCAGTATTAGGCTGGTTTTTTTCAGCAGCAAGGTCAGTTACAGCAACCTTTGCGTCCAGCTGCTCATACTCATTCCCAAATTGTCCTTCCTAATTGCACTGCTATAATTTAGTGATTGCTGGCACTGTGGGCTGGTTCAGGGAGCTGAATGGTTATTTTTCATCTGGATGTGATAAACCTTTCATTTAAAGCACACCTGCAGAGATGTGTTAGTACAATCAAGGTAGCTACAAGCAGAAGGAAACAAATTCAGCTTTACCATCAAGATAAATGCCCAGGAAAAAGTAGCATTAGTGTCCACATAAATATGCAGCTGTGGTGATCTGGAGGTTCCTAGGCTGCTGCAGAAGACAAATGCTGAGAGAAGGTAATAAACAGATCCTTCTATAACAGCAACAATTTCTCATTACGTCTGGGTTTTCCTGCACTTTTAAGATGACAGCTTTCATGGCTTTTGATAGAAAAGACTTTAACTAAAAGTGAGGAGGGAAAAAAGTTAAAAAAAAAAAAAAAAAAAAAAAAGATGGCAGCATTCTGTTACCTGACATTGAGGTATCCGAATTCAGCATGTACAACAGCCAGGACAAATGCAATTCCTTCCTTCTGGCTGAAGCATGAGCTTAATCAAGTAGGTGTCCAAAGCATGGCTAACTTATGTTTGTTGACCATAAATGCCATTATCTCACTTCAACTTACTTTGACCTGGAGTGTTTACATGACTGTGAAAGGCAGCTGGGTGCTTAGCTGCTCTAAGTGTTTGGGATGAAGTGACACACATGCCCACCCAGCCTGGCCAGATGTTAAAAATTATTGCCAAAAACACTAAGGGTGGATCCACTTCAGTCAAAGTGATTCAGGACAATTTTAATCCTATTTAAGAATCAGCAAGCAGCAAATCACTGATTTTAATCTGAGTTTATATTTACTTCTAAGAGAGGACAAGTCACAGTCACCTGTTTATCTGCATCTGGACACAGCTCATTGCTGTGGTTTCTCTCTCTGAGCTAAAAAGGAGAAAAGTGATGTGTATTCAAGTAATTCTACAGCTTATACTAATCAGAAATCTGAATGTGTCCAGAATGTTGTCTACGTAGGCAATTTTAACTTCATCTTGCTAGTGTACGCCCCCTTCAACATCCATACAAATGCAATTAAAAGAAAATAGAAATAATTATGTTTTAAGTGCTAAATTAAACTATCAGACATGAAGTTGAAAAGGTCTTTAGAATGCAGAAAAGCACCTGAGACAAAAATACAGAACTGTTCTTATTCAGGTACTGAATTGAGTCAGTTGTTGAAATGAATAAGCAGCTGGAGACCAAAAGCCTTCTCTGGGGACAAAGTCAAGACTTCTGAGATCTTGCAAACTCAGAGAAGTCTTCCTTACTGAGTTAGTTCAGTTTGTCATTTGATTATGAGGAGCCAGAGAGGCAAGGGGGAAAAGACCTACTACATATTGGACAAGATTAATTACTTTTCACAAAAAGCCTGAAGAACCACATCAACATAAGCAATGCTGGTTGCTTATATTTTACAATACCCAACTATTTGCCATGCTTTCCATCACTTCAGACTTTCAACAGATGCTCACAGCTCTGATATTTTTGTTGGACAGCAATGAAAGGGCTTAAATTTGACTTGATCTTCAGGGTCTTGTCCAACCTAAATGATTCTATGAAATATTTACTGACCTACATGAATAAACTCTAAGTGAAAACTTGCCCTTAAAGGTCCTTGTAACATTCCAGAAATTTCACCTGGGCAAGGTGCACACAAACTGGCAATGAGTGCAGTGTCCCACAGCTGATTTAGGGGAGAAACCAGCAATACCCTAGCCAGGTTAAATCTGAAGTCTCTCGGCAGCAAGGAGGAAGTTAATAAGTGAAACTAGAATTAGGGGAAGTGTTTTCAAAGAATTAAATGAACACATAAAACTACAGTTCTGGCGAAAAGAGGTGTCTCATTCCAGTGACCAGTTGCCAGATGAAGTATGGAGTTACTTCAGTAACTGCAAGTGAAGTGTTAGTGGTTTAAGAGGGGGCATCAGTGCTGCTCAGCATCACTGCATGTGGCAAAGACGGTGAGAAATTACACACAATCAGATCCCACATTTAAGAACCACTGCATTGGAGAGGAGCAAGCAATGAGAGACACACTCCCAGGTAGCTTTTCATTGCCACCAAGACACTGTAAGCAGCTAAGCACATCTCCTTCTCTGGGAGGAAGACAGGCAGCCACTGAGCTGGCTTGTATGCTTCCTGTCAAACATCTTCTGTTTAAGCTCAACGGTGGCTCTCTAGTAGAAGCCTCAAAGTAAGGTAGATGTACAGCATGAATATAGCATGATATAAAAGAAGCAGGTGCTGCTAATTGTGAGTTATCAGAGCAAAATAATCTTCATGCAGACCGGCACAGGGTCTATGTCTCACCAACTCCCAAAGCATATTTTTACTTAAGGTCTGATTTCTCATTTCCTGGAAACTACAGACCAGTTTCTCTGGATAGAAGCCAACGCAGCATAAAATTTCTTGCTGGCACTGACATATACACAGCATTTTGTTAGGAGAAGTATAATCTTTGTGTCTTCAATTCTAGAAGCAGCCATGAGCTCATCAGTCTCACACTGCAGTGGCCTAGAGGAATTTACATAAATTATGACTGAACTGTGAAGAACCTCATGGGATAGAGCTGTTAATGATGGCCTTGGCACAGACAGCAGAGGCCAAGGAAGCGTTCATCACAAAAGAGAAATTTGATGCTGGCACGAAGTCCCTCAATACAAGGAGGCCTAAAAGAGTAGGTAACTTTGCACATTCTTGCTTTACAAGAGGACAGAAAAAAGCTTTTTAGAATCCTAATTCAAGCAACTATTCACTCAACCAGTAGCTCTACATCTTCCTGTTTAGAAACATTTCTGGACAAATCTAGTTGTCCCTGCTTTTACAGGGAGGTTGAACTAGATGACCTTTAAAAGGCCCCTTCCAATTGAAACTACTCTATGAAATAAAAGAGGAGTCTTTCATTAACATGAATTGCTAGTTTTCCCTTCCACAAGGTGTCTTGGGAGTTTGTGGGAGCATGGCAGTTCTTTCCTCTGAACTACATGCATCTGAATAACTGGTTTATTAAGTGTTCATTTTAGTTTTATTTAGTGTTTATTTTAGCTTAATGTCTTGAAAAACATATATTGATAAGAAAAAAGTGCTGTCAGCAAGGGGAATATCAGCTGTCAAGTCCCCCCCTAACCTCCTCTCACCTCTACAACCTCTTTGTCCATAAGACCTTGCATGCTCAACTCAGACCCAGGGATCAGCACATCAATGGCTTTACTTCACTGTGGTTCTTCACACACAACTGGAGCCATGAGTTTCCTTTCCAAGGAGTCTCCAAATGGCTCACACATATTGGAGCTGTCCTCACAAAGCAGCAGTTCAGGCAGTAAAAGTCCAGAAAGTGCCAGGGAATTTTCACAGAGGAAAGCTGGAACGCAGAGGAGTCAGAAGCAACTCAAATGACTGAGTTAGGCGATCGTTTTGAATTGCAGACACCTTTCTAAACTTAAGTGTAACCACACTGTGGTTTTAGCAGAATTACAGCGGAGTACTCGTGTTCCTAATTTGGACATGTTCCTAATTTGGGTGAGAAAGTAGGTGTTCGGCCAATCTGCACAGACAATAGGCAGGAAGTCAAAGCAAGTTTATTTCCTCCAGCAGTTCTGGATAGTACTACCTTTCTTCTTATTTTCCTGGGTGGATAACTCAGAGGGGATTCAACCACATTTAGCAGCTCCAGTTTAAAAGCAGGTAGGCAACTGAAGCACAGTGTCATGCTATCAGTTCCAGCAGAGCATTTACACTAATTTTTGTAGGTATTCTGTGGTCATACAGGAGTTATCCCTGAAGTACTCAGGAAGTGCGAGGTCCATCCCCCAGATAAAGTGTGTGCTAGCACCTATTCCTTTATGGCTCAATAAACAGAGGTCTACCTACTCAGCTGCATACAGCTTCCAGGGCAGCCACAAGAGACTAGCAGGGAAGCAAAAATCTCTCCAGGAATTACATTAGCCACATCCATTCCTACCTCAGCACAACACAGAGGCTGGCAAGAACCCAGGATTCATCTTCATCCTCTTGAACTGTCTTCTACCACTACTAGAAACCTGGCTTGGAAGAACAAATATTCCATGCTCTTGGCTTGAAAAAACACTAGTTTAGTTTAGGAATTAGTCACTGTGGGAAGCAAAGGGATGCTGAGCCAACAGGTGCATCAGCTGCCCTCTGAGCTTCACAGCTGCAAGCATCACACTTGGGCTTACTCCCCTTCTCTAGCTGGATTGGGAGATAAGGGCTCTTTTCTTTGCTCAACACTCAAGACACCCTTAATTGCCATAATATCAGCAGAAAGCAAGCCCTGTGCAGCCAATATTGCAAGATTTGTAGTGATACAGTCTGAAAGCAGGAAGGAGACGGCTGTAGCTATATTTAACAATCTGCTGAAGTCCCCATATAAGCAGGGATCTCCTGAAGAGCCATCATCAAAGCAAGTGGATTTCCACAGTACCACCTCAACCTGATCTATCCTGGTGTTATTAGCACTATGCTCTAACCACCTGAGCTAATATCTTGCAAGGTATGGATTCCTCTTTGAACTTCCCCTGGCTTTCCTACAATGAGCATGGTTTAAGGCCTGGAGCAGGACATTACTGCCAAAACTAAGCAGTCACTTCATGCTTATTAGTAGCTGTGATGCACCCAAATAGAGCAGAGCTAATAAGCCCTAAACCTATGCCTTACACCAAAGGGAGGAGCAATTCAGATTCAAAGTCATCTCTGCTCCTTCCTTCCTTTGCTAAGTTCAGGTAAGATACTGCTGCTCTTCAAAAGCTTCACCAAAAAGAAAGGTGAGTGGGGAGAACAGCCCCATTTAAAACTGTCAACAGAGCTTGCACATTCAGGCAGAGACTGTATCGGCATGACCTTGACTGCCACCTGGTATACAGAAGCTCGGGCCACATCCAGACACAAACTATAAACCACAGCAAAGAGTAAAACTGCTGGTGAGTTCAATTCTTACTTCTCTCTGTAGAACTGCATTCTTTCCTAGGGCTGGGAAGCTCTACTTTGCACTGGGCAAAACCATATACCTTGGAAACATGACAAATTCAAAAGGATCCTCTTGTCAGGAAGATAACTTGCCTTTTGTTCTTATAGTGTTACTGCTTAACTGCATAATGCAGCACTAGTGCTCTTCCACATCACCGCTCTGCAGAACAATATAGGAAACCACTCCAGTTCCTCAGTATCCAAATGGAGGCAGAAATAGCTCCTCTCCAAACAAGCACTACAGCACCAATAGAGTTGTTCTGTTGCACATTTTACAGGAGGGTTTGACTACATCTATCCTGCTAGTAACTCTACCTTCAGGAAGAGCACTTAACACCCAGGTCTCAGGCTAACCACTCTGCTCCATAGCTCTGTTCATGCTAAGAAAGTACTACCACTACTCACGGCTCTCTAGGCTCAAGGTGCCTAAGCTACTGCTGCAAGTAATGATAGAATCATGGAATAGTTTCAGCTGGAAGGGCCCTTAAAGGTCATCTTGTTCCAACCCCACATCATGTCACATAGTGACTCAAAGCTAGGGTGCCAGACCTAACAGCACCCAGCCACCATGTACCCACTCACTTGGCAGCTCTACCCATCTCTGTGCACAGTCATTGTTACCCGCCATGATATACTCCTCTCTCTGCTGGTTTACCCTCGCTGTGCCTGAATTGCCAATGTTGTACCCAGGGCAGACAGAAGAAACTGAACCAGACTTGGTCTTGCTCATGCAGCAGGAAAACTCAGAGTCCCAGGGCAGATCCAGACACCAGCCACCACCTGCCTTGCACCCCAGCCAACTGCTCCCTCCTTTGGAAGCAAGATGAGTGCTCTAAGGCTGAGTGAACAGCTTTGTGCTCCTGGACTTGAGCACCGGTTCATGCACCAGCACGAAGGGCTGCACGATCCACGCAGGAAAGGGATGAGCAGCAGCGGGGTTGGCAGGACTGGCGCTGCTGTGTGGTGCAAGGAGCTGGGGCTGCAAGGCGCTTGTTGCCACCTGCTGGCGCCATCACAGAGCAAAGCATGTTGGCTTCCGAATTTACCTGCCCCAGAGCCATCAGTGCTCCCTCACGGCACGGTCAGCACGGCGAGGGCGCTGGAAGGGCTCTCCAGACCCGCTGCACGCACGGGAGGGGGGAAACAGGGTGGAAAGTCCTGAGCTGCTGCAGGCTGAGCAGCCTCAGGACGCATACAACAGCGTCCTCACTTGTGTCCTCATCTCAAACACAGTCTAGCTGCCCCATAACCCAAGGAATTGGGTGACATCTCACAGCAGACCATACCACACTGCTCTGCTCAGCTCTCCCAGGCATACCTGTGCAGCCTCTCTGCCAGCAGCGTCGTAATGAGTTTCTCAAGAGGGACAGAACAACATAAATCTAGGTGGTTTGAGTAATTCATACAGAAATTTCTATCAGTGCTTGAACCAACAGTGAACAGATGCGTTCTTACACAATCCAGAGCAGGCAGTATGTAGAGCAGTAGTTCTTGAGGTCCTTTCCTCACAGTTTGCTTTGGCCATAAACAGTTAGTGCGAGCCTGCAGCAAGACTAGATACTCACTGGTGTTCTTTGCTTTTATCAGTACATGGGGCTCCAGGCTGACCCTCCTTAAGTGAAGTGTGTCCAAAGGGGGGCAATGGAGCTGGGGAAGGATCCGCAGCACAAGTCTGATGAGGAGCAGCTGAGGAAGCTGGTGGGGCTCAGCCTGGAAAGGGCTCAAGGGGGAGCTTCTCACTCTCTACAACTCCCTGACAGGACGTAAGACCCAGGAGGAGGTTGGTCTCTTCTCCCAAGCAGCATGCAAGAGGAGGAGAGGAAACAGCCTCAAATTGTGCCAGAAGAGGTTTAAGATTAGATATCATGAAAAATTTCTTCCCTGAAGGGGTGGTCAGGCACTGGCACAGGCTGCCCAGGGCAGTGGTGGGATCCCTGGGGGCATTTAAAAGCCATGTGGATGTGGCACTTGGGGACATAGGTTAGTGCTGGGCTTGGCAGTCCTGGGGGAATGGCTAGATTCAAAGATCTTAGAGGGTTTTTCCAACCTATAGGATTCTATGAGTCTATGTCTTACCACACATTTTCACACTCACTCCCACCCTTTTCTGTTCGACCCAAGCCATCTACAGGTGAGGAAACAGTATTTATGCCACACTGTCAGCAGAAAACATCACTTTTTGGAAATAATTACCTTTTTATAGTGAGAATGTTTAGCAATTTTGACACACTCATCTCTGATTAAGGCTCCCGTTCTGTGGACAGGAAAGGAGTAGGCTCCACGGTCAGGCAAAATTTGACTTGGGAACAGGGACTGCAGAACAATTTACTTGTAAGCAGCTTTCAGAACTGAGGTGGGACTTGGGGGCTGAGTGTTGAGCAGAAGACTCTTTTAAATACGATATTTTTTATGTCACCAGCTTTTAACCTAGTTTTTGTTTATTCCAGAGGTTTATGCCTCTGCTTTAACAGAAAGAACTAGAAAAGGGCAAAGAAAAAAATTAACAAGCTTATTCTCTTGAAGGTCATACAACAGAGAAGAAATAACTTCTAAAAAGTGAGAAGAAACCCCAAGAACATACCCCAACAACAGACAAAACCCCACACAACAGATGCCTTTGTTTTTTAGCCTGATTTCCTTACAGCATCCAGACTTGGACAGCCACTCAGCACACACAGACAGCAAATACACAAGCTCACAAGCATAGGTATTTGACTCATCCCTACTCATAGCTTTTGACTAACTTTAAACAGCTTGGGGAGCAAGAACCCACAAAGCACGAAGTTCCTAAAATTTTGTGAAGTAAAAGGTAAGAACAGGTAAGAACTTAGTAATACTGATATGAAGGCAAATGCTAATCAGCAGCATCAGAAGTAGCACAGAAGAAAGAAACAGCAGTAAGGCCAGCTCAGCTCCAAGCACCATTTGCTCCATCAGCAACAGGAGAATCCCTGTCATGCCTACCTCCTCCAGGAACAAGGTAATCCTCCATACTACCCCAAGACTCAGGAGAAACTTGCAGTGAGAGCTAGAGTCAGGAGACAACACAATCCTCCCAAGACTCCCTTTCCCACAGCCCTGCTTCCCAGGGCCAGGTGAAAGCTGTAACCCTAAATACCCAATGACAGACATTTTGTAGGCTTGGGCACTCCAGCATGTAATTAATTCTCTGCTGCTTTCCTCTAGCTGAAGTATTTCCTCTTTTGCACTTACCTAGCCAGCTTTTTCCAAACATAGATCTCCCAGAGGAAGGGACTGGGTTTCTTTCACTGGAGGTGGAGCCCTTCACACAATGCACAGGTAACTTGTGGGTGCTGAAGCAAAAGTTTATATATATATATATTATATGTATATATATAAGTGCTATATATATATATAACACATAACTTGTAGTACAATTGTTCTGTAGTCACAATTGCTAATGTAAAAATAAATTTAAAAGAAAAAAAAAAAAGAGAACTGTCCTGCTAGGAATACAGCACTGACTGAAAAACAAGAGAGCATGGCGCTGACTCCAGTTGATATATTCTGGGAATCAAATGGAGGTAGTGATGGACACAAACATGTCATAGACAACCAGAGGGACATTAGGGACGCCTGCTTCTCCGGGGTCAGCATTTGTTTCTGTATTCTTCTGAGTACATAAATAGTCCTCCCCCACAAGTAACCCTTATGAAAGACTTATCCCAAATTAAACTGACAAAACAAGTCAGTTGCTGCTTGTGTGTGTCTATGTTCAGACTTGGCACATTAATTAATACATGCTTGTTTTTGTGAGATTTCCGCCCTTCGGCCTCATGCCAAGAATGAAACTACATGGCTAAATTAATGACTGCCCATGACAGCAGGTGGAGAGCTGAGCCATCAGGTGAAATGATTCCTAAGTAACATACATGGGGACTCAGAGGAACAGTTCACCCTTTGGTCCTTGCTGCAGCAAACTCCTTCTCCTGCATCAAAAAAGCTTTGTTTTCTCTGCCTGTTTGTAGGCAAGGTGTCATGCTGGAATAGGGACGTTTATGTGGCAAGATGATTGTATTTTGTGTGGCTAGAAGGCTGGTCCTGCAGGTATAAACTCAAAGCTCCATCAATCTAAGGATCTGATAGGTAAGACATATGGGAAAACCTTCAAACGAGGTATTGTTGATTTAAATACAAAGATATAATCTCATTACAGTGGTATTTGATACCAGTCCTCTAGCTAATTGATCTTTTCACTCAAGTACCTCAAAGCGCTGGATGGTTTGATCAGGGGCGGGGAAACAGAAGGATGGGAGATGGATGCGGGAGGGAACCAGAGGGATGTGACGGAGCTGCTGGCTGCTGCCCAGACCCATCTGTCCCTGCAGCGACAGGTTCCAGGGTTGCTCCTCTTGCTCCAGCTCACCATCAGAAGCAGCAGGCTGTCACAAAGGCGTTGCATGCCAGCGCCCTGGAAAAGCTGCGCCTGCTTTTGTCCACTGCAGGGAAGAAATGCAGTGTTAAAGCTGCCTGGCAACAGAGGCTGGGAAAACTGTTTTGTTTTGTTGTTTTTTTTCCTTTGAAAACGTGAATCCGACATTAAAGCAGGTGGGGGAGAACCCAACTCCGCAGAGGCAGCGCTGGGAAAGGGGCCCCGAGGAGCTCCCGTGCCCTCACCTCTGCTGCTCCCGCACGGCCCGGGGCGCCGGGCCGCCTCCCCCAAGGGCCTGGCGGCCCGTGGAGGGGTGGGGGGCACCGGCAGCGCCGGGGCGGGGCCCGGCCCCTCACCCCGACGGGAAGCAGCGGGCAGGAGAGGAGCTGAGGGCGGGCCTGCTCGGTATCAGCCGGCGGGCTCCCGGTCACGGCCTCGCGAAGGCCGCCGAGAGGGAGGCGCCGTGAGGCACAGCCAAGAGCACAAATGGCGCGCCCCC